>RWGY01000031.1:22341553-22406184 GCA_007726485.1 Eragrostis curvula
AAAAATTACTCACCATTGCCATTATGAAAAAATAGTCACAAAACACTCTATAAATATTTATAAATTAGCTAAATTCGGAATAATAAAAAATATCCAAAAATGCCCCTCGCACTTATTTCTAAATTACCCACCATGCCATTATGAGTCAAAAAATAGATAAATTAGAAATAATAAAAATAACCAAAAATACACTTCACAACTATTTCTAAATTACCCGTCATGACATTATAAGTCCAAAAAATAACTAAATTCGGGTTATAAAAGATAGCTAAAAATATTCCTAATTCTTATTTCTAATTTACCCACCATACCATTATGAGTCTAAAATAGCTAACTTATGACGTGATGAGTAGGCAAGCTGAAAAACAAGCTATGACGATGACCAACCATTGGCTTGACAATATAAGCGAGGGTGCGAGAGAGGTAGTGCGTGGCAGTCATAGCTCATAGCCGAGAGTAAGGGTGAGTGAGTAAACGGAAAAACAAGTTAGAAGCAAGTAAGGAGGACGGGAAGAGCCTTGAACGAGAGGGCGATGAGCAGACAATCTGAACAAAAAGATGACCAACCTACCAGTAGGAAGGCGAGGGGAGAAGGTGACGCGTGAAGGTGACTTTGCAGGAATGGGCGACAAGTAGGCGGGACGAATAACGAGTTGGCAGAAGTACCAGAGAAACAAGTGAGCCGGACAAACTAGCTGAGCATCATTACAAGCATGAGAGGGATGTGAACGTAGGAGAGGGCATATAAAAATTTATTGCAAAATATTATGAAATACCTACATACAAATTTATAAATTTTATTCAATTATTGTCGTGAAAACAATCAAATCTAGCTACACAAATGTGCGGGCAGCCATACTAGTTTCTTTTAATTTCCTAAACCTAACGGGGTGTGACGTAGTACTCTTTCTTTCACAGGTAGTTTTTATATTACATGTCTAAGATAGTATATTAGGTGGGAACGACTATCCCCACTTGACTAATAAAAAAAATATGTGTTATTAGATGAATGAATTGAATCTCTCTAGGTAGAGATCTGATGGTCAACAATTCAGAAAATTTCAAGTACAGTTTCCAATTAGTGAGGAGCAAAAACATAGTCATTAATATATTACAAAACAAAATGCGCAGAATGGGCGACAAGTCATAGCTCATAGCCGAGAGTAAGGGTGAGTGAGTAAACGGAAAAACAAGTTAGAAGCAAGTAAGGAGGACGGGAAGAGCCTTGAACGAGAGGGCGATGAGCAGACAATCTGAACAAAAAGATGACCAACCTACCAGTAGGAAGGCGAGGGGGGAAGGTGACGCGTGAAGGTGACTTTGCAGGAATGGGCGACAAGTAGGCGGGACGAATAACGAGTTGGCAGAAGTACCAGAGAAACAAGTGAGCCGGACAAACTAGCTGAGCATCATTACAAGCATGAGAGGGATGCGAACGTAGGAGAGGACATATAAAAATTTATTGCAAAATATTATAAAATACCTACATACAAATTTATAAATTTTATTCAATTATTGTCGTGAAAACAATCAAATCTAGCTGCACAAATGTGCGGGCAGCCATACTAGTTCCTTTTAATTTCCTAAACCTAACGGGGTGTGACGTAGTACTCTTTCTTTCACAGGTAGTTTTTATATTACATGTCTAAGATAGTATATTAGGTGGGAACGACTATCCCCACTTGACTAATAAAAAAAATATGTGTTATTAGATGAATGAATTGAATCTCTCTAGGTAGAGATCTGATGGTCAACAATTCAGAAAATTTCAAGTCCAGTTTCCAATTAGTGAGGAGCAAAAACATAGTCATCAATATATTACAAAACAAAATGCGCAGAATGGGCGACAAGTCATAGCTCATAGTCGAGAGTAAGGGTGAGTCAGTAAACGGAAAAACAAGTTAGAAGCAAGTAAGGAGGACGGGAAGAGCCTTGAACGAGAGGGCGATGAGCAGACAATCTGAACAAAAAGATGATCAACCTACCAGTAGGAAGGCGAGGGGGGAAGGTGACGCGTGAAGGTGACTTTGCAGGAATGGGCGACAAGTAGGCGGGACGAATAACGAGTTGGCAGAAGTACCAGAGAAACAAGTGAGCCGGACAAACTAGCTGAGCATCATTACAAGCATGAGAGGGATGCGAACGTAGGAGAGGGCATATAAAAATTTATTGCAAAATATTATGAAATACCTACATATAAATTTATAAATTTTATTCAATTATTGTCGTGAAAACAATCAAATCTAGCTGCACAAATGTGTGGGCAGCCATACTAATTCCTTTTAATTTCCTAAACCTAACGGGGTGTGACGTAGTACTCTTTCTTTCACAGGTAGTTTTTATATTACATGTCTAAGATAGTATATTAGATGGGAACGACTATCCCCACTTGACTAATAAAAAAAATATGTGTTATTAGATGAATGAATTGAATCTCTCTAGGTAGAGATCTGATGGTCAACAATTCAGAAAATTTCAAGTACAGTTTCCAATTAGTGAGGAGCAAAAACATAGTCATTAATATATTACAAAACAAAATGCGCAGAATTTCTGCGCCAAAAGCTCGGTCAAGCTTGCGTGTGGCGACGGATAATTAAGCATATAGTGATTTGTCTTGTATGCCGGTGGTCCATAATATATATAGGTATATAGTAATTCATCCTAAGTAACTTACGTCTGTGCACGCGTAAACATGACGTACCCCGAGCAAATTGACCACCAAATTTGTGTCCCACAAGCGCAAACACACAAACTCAAATGAAAATCCAGATAATATATAGTAATTTGTGGCTCGAGTTCCGGCTATATTATTGATATATAGATGAGACCAGGTATGGGTTTGATAAAAACTGTATAACAGCTGGAGGACCAGACAAGAAAAAAACTAAGAAGTAGGATGAAGCAACCACATCTTATCTGCTTGGAGCGCAGTTCCTATCCGTTTAGGGCTCCTTTGGAACGCAGGATTTTCACAAGACCAGCTACATAGCTTTCAGATCCGATCGCATATATTGGTTGATGATATGCAGTCGCGCGACTGAGAATGTTAACACCCCATCTCTTGAAAGCTTCGAGTGGTGATTAGACTTGAGAAAGGGGTCCTCTAGAAAAACGATGTAGAATTGCGAATTAAGTTAGTGAGCATGGATTACCAAGAATTGCATGCCAGGACGCAACACTGCACGGTGCACAGTAGTGCTCACATCTAGATCGATGGCGCTGTGCAAGAGGACAGAAGGGGTTTTTATCTCTGCTTGCAGTTATGAATCTCGTTTATTCAAGAGTGTTAGCTGCAGCCTCCGGCAGTGGGGTGGTGCGGAAGTCTCTTAAGCTTTTCAAGCTTGTGTTTTTGACATTGTGGGTGCATAATTAGATATTTTAGGGAGTGTATATATGATGAGAAAATAATGAATACCATTGAAGTTGTATTTTGCTGTGGGTGCGACTCTCTTATGTACTTTTATATATATAGCCTCTTTGCGGCTACAGTATAATACAAGTGTTATTCATAACATAGTATTAGAGCTAGGTTAGAGGATTTTTTTTTCTCTCGCCGCCGATCCCTGCGCGCTGCACTTCCGCGCTCCAAGAAACTTCCGCTGCGCACGCCCCCGGGAGGAACCACATCTGACTCCCGGGGGCGGTCTCTTGGCGTCGGTGGCCTCATCGAGTTTTCTGGCTTGTCGTCGTGTCTTCTTCGTCGGCCCGCGACGCTATCGCCCACTTCCTTGGGTCGTCCTTCTTCTCTGGACGAGTTGCTGTTGTGGGAGTCCCGGTCGAGTTCGTCTTCCAGCTGCCGCCGCCGACATCACAAGGACGCGCCGGCCTTCTACTCCAAGGGACGCGCTGCTATCTGATCGTCGCGTCGTCAAGTGTCTTCGCCGCTACCTCCGCTATCGCCTTCGTCGTCGAAATCAACCTCGATTTGTAGCCGGGCTTCCCGCTGTCGCCGCCGCCGGAATCGAAGCGATTCGTTTCGTTTCTGATTTCCGTCATCAGCTCATCAGGTCGTCAGCTCGGCTTGGCTTGCGGCTCGGTCTTCTCGGCTTGATGGCTTGGCTTGCTCCGTTGGCTTGGCCGCATCCACAGCCTACAACTTAGATCCGCCCCCTCCGCTACCGGTAGTTTTTTTTTTAAAAAAAAAAAGAGGTGCAATCGGCAGTTACTTGATGGGACTGATCCATTTCCTGAGTAAATATGTACTACCTCTATTTTTTATTTGATGTCGTCCGGACAGCAGAAGCAGTGCAATTTTGATTTGGAGTTGCTGTCCGAACATCATGAATTTAAAACCGGAGGTAGTAGTATTCAAGATGTCACCAACAGATCATCAGCTTCTCAGCAGGGGTAAAATAGAGCTTTATTAACAATTCGAAAGAAATCGGTACAAACATGCATGATCAGGAACGCATTATCAAGAACATACAGGGAAGGTGGGCAAGCCCCTACTGACTAAACATAGCATTGCTTTCACAAATGCATGCTCCAACGAGTGCAGTTGTGGCTGTCCCTGTCCACGCAGGTATCGTTCGAGCTAACCACATGACTTCATGGTCGAGTGCAACTGTCTTCTCTTCTCTCTTTCATCTAATTGAAGCAAAAGGGTCAGCATCCGATTGAATTCTTTAACTGATATTCTGGTAGCAGTTCATGGCCGCGGTTCATTGCTGCTACCTTTCGATTCCTGGTAACAATTGGCTCTTACCTTTCCAATTGATATTACGGACAAAGGAGCTAGTAATGACTTGCCTCATCTTTCTTTGTCGGACGTAATAATTGGAACTTACCTTTCAGTCGATCGCCTAGTGATTCTGAAAGAAAGACCCTTCTCTTTCCGGCTACCCATCTTCGTCACGTCGACGCACGTTACACGTGATGTCTTACATTTCACCCTTGCTGTGTGCGGTAAAGATAACGAATACTTTAGTTTGACGTGAATATCATATGCCTGCGGGCGGCTGGGGGAATCACAAATTCAAGTCAGTGAGCCATATACGCACGGTCGGATACGGTGTAGCAACAATCTGCTCCTTCATCAGTCAACAAAGGACCATGCTTATTGGTGTGATTGATAAATTTCTTCTAACTTTCATCAACCATAAATCAATTGCTTTAAATACAAAAAAATTACGTATCATGACAGCTGATTTCATGATAAATCTGATAACATCAATTTTATGTTATCATCTTTACGATTCTTTTTGCTATTGACAGTCAAAGATGAATATGTGGACTTTGGGCAAACTAAGACATCCTTATATTTCTGGATGGACAGGTGGTAGTATATAGTATATTGCAATCCAACTAGCAGTTTACGTAACCCCTATCCCTTAAATGCATGTGTGCCATGGCGCCTTTTGAAACCTGAAGAACGAAGTTACCATTTCCTCTCATGCCTATAGTCACCACCGAGCACATATTTCACGTAGGCGACGACATGGTGAACGACGCCCCCAAAGAGCACGACGGCGGTAACAAGGTGGCCGTCGTCACGTCGGCCACGACGACCGTAGCGCCGCCGCTGCCGCTGCAGGAGCACCTGCTACCGCTGTCAAACCTGGACCTCCTCCTGCCGCCGCTCGACGTCAGCGTCTTTTTCTGCTACGCCGACCCGGCGCCCACCGCGGCCGTGCTCAAGGAGGCGCTGGCGAAGACGTTGGTGGCGTACTACCCGTTGGCCGGGGAGGTGGTGGCCAACGGCGACGGCGAGCCGGAGCTTCTGTGCAACGGCCGCGGCGTGGACTTCACGGAGGCACGCGTCGAAGGTGCGGCGCTGCGGGAGCTCCGGCTGGGTCTCGTGGATGAGGGCGTCGAGATGTTGGTTCCCTCCAAAAAGGCCGGCGTGATGTCAGTTCAGGTATGATCTGTGCGACTGAAAACAAAGTATGCATGTCAGGTCAAAAAAGTTAATAATCCAGGGTTAAAAAGGAGCTGCAATCCTTAAAACTACCACTTCGACCGTGATGTGTAGCCTATAGAACGTATAGATCGAGTGGTAATTTTTAATTTGACGCGTGTCACCGCGTTGCATGGCGCAGTTTACCAGGTTCAGGTGCGGCGGCGCCGTCGTAGGCTGCACCTTCGACCACCGCGTCTGCGACGCCTACTCCTTCAACATGTTCCTCGTCGCGTGGGCCGCGGCCGCCAGGGGGAGCTCCGCGCCGCCGGCCCCGTCCTTCCGCCGCTCCCTCGTCGCCCCTCGCGACCCACCGCCGCGCGCGCCATCCACCGACGCCCTCGTCGAGCACCTCTTCTGCCCTCGCAGCGCCGTGCCGCCGCCACCGGCCTCTGCCGCCGGCGGCGGCTCCATCAACCGTATCTACCGCATCGCCGCCGCCGACATCGCCGCGCTGAAGGCTGCGGCGGGGCCGGGGCGCACGAGGCTGGAGGCGTTCACCGCCCACCTGTGGCAGCTCTGCTCCAGGGCGGCGTCCTCCCCGCGCCAGCCGTGCTGCATGGGCGTGGTCGTGGACGGGCGCACCCGCATGTTCCCGGACGGCGCCATGAAGGCCTACTTCGGAAACGTGCTCACCATCCCATACGGCGTCGTCGGCTCCGACGAGCTCGGCGGCATGGATCTCCCCGACGTCGCCGACGACGTGCACCGGTGGGTGGCGGAGGCCGCGACGGGGGAGCACTTCCGGGAGCTCGTCGACTGGGTGGCGGCGCTGCGGCCCGAACCGGCCGTGGCGAGGGCTTACCTGGGCGGCACCGGTGGGCCGGAAGCGATGGCGTGCATCGTGTCTTCCGGGGTGAGCTTCCCGGTGGGCAAGGCGGACTTCGGGACGGGCCCGCCGGCGTTCGCGTCGTACCACTTCCCGTGGCCCGGAGAAACCGGGTACGTGATGCCGATGCCCAGCGCGCGCGGGGACGGCGACTGGGTGGTGTACGTGCACGTCACGCGGGAGTTTGCCAAGGTCATAGAGGAGGAGCCCACCGTGTTCCAAGCCCTTGAAACCAGCTACGTGTTTGGCTGAGCCCTTTCAGGTAAGTTATAAGCTTATGGCATGCGTATATTGCGTCTACGTGGCGTGTGCAGTGTACCTCTGGGGCGTCTAAGGTGTGTAGTATGCTATGATGTGCATGGGTTACTGTGTATGCTCTGTGCCACCAACTATTCCGTTGGTGACTCTGTACCTGGAAAAATCCGTTGGTGACTCTGTACCTGGAAAAATAATAATACGATTTTACTTCGTGTCAATCGGTTGAAAAGTGAATTTGTTTCAGTCGAAGTGTTGGCCGTCAGATTGTCACGCGAATCGTGCGCTAGATGGACAAATCTGTATCGCTTGTCGGGCCCGCCAGTATGTTCGGATCTCGATCCAAAGCCCGTTATCAGGTCATTTGGTTTCCACGCATTTTCGTTCCATTCCATTTTCCAACCTCACCTACAGAGAGAGAAGAGAGTCGCATCCTCGCCGCCCGCCTGCTCATCCTCCTCTGCCTCGCCGCCGCCGCGGCGAACGCCCTCCAGCTGCGCCCCGACGCGAGCTTCTCGGCGGCGCATGCCGAGCGTCTCATCCGCGCGCTCAACCTCCTGCCGAAGGAGGCTGGGTCCGCCAGCGCCGGCGATGGTGCCCCGAGCGTGGCGCCCGGGGAGCTCCTGGAACGCCGCCGGCTCCGGCCGCCGGCCACTAGCACCCTGGAGGCAGGCGGCGCACCTTCGGGAAGGTGAGGAAAACCCAGCACCCCCGCTGTAACCTCTTTCCCTAATTTTCCTCTCCTCTACGCTTCCATGGCGAGACTCTTCCTCGCCCCTAACCCTAAGTCACCTCGGCTTTGATCAGATTTGACGGCGTGGTGTCCCTGGCAGAGGAGGAGCTGCACGCAGACTATTTGCCATGGTTCCATTCCTTTGAACTGCTAAGCTTCTGCCGGAGCCAGGAGATCTCGCGTGCTTGTGCGTTGGGGCTCGGAGCGACAAGGCCTTCGATGGTTCTGTTGGTTATAGCAAAGGTAATGCCCCCTGATGCCCCTGTATGCTCGTCCCTTTCGTGCGATTTCGTTGTCTGCTCAAGAGATTTTAGGAGCTGGTGTGTTGCTATTAGCAACAATTTGTTTTGGGTGCTTGATTGTGTGTATCCTGCTCCCGTTGGGTATGCTTGTTTTTAATGCATATTTCCCCAAATGCTTGGATTTATTGTGTCTAAGCTAATAAATTTCTGTTCCATGTGATCAATGAGCCAACTCACTTTGTATGCTTGTGTGTACTGATCCTATTTTCTGTTAATTAATCATGTCACTCTAATTTGGTCGCCTATGGTTTCAATAATTTTGACCTGTTATATTGAGATTTACAGCTAGTCATTTCATACTTAGAGCGCCATTAGGCTTCTTCAATTCTGCTGAATGCAGTCAGCATCTCAGTGCACTCATTTGTACAGTTTGCGCGCTCATTCCTGCCTTCCCTCTGGCTGTGGATGATATGTCTATCCAACACTAGCTGCAACAACTGAACACTAATTTGTTTAGTGTACAGTTGTCAATACATCTAATTGATTAGAGATTCCGGCACTGCCACACCTCCCAACTTCGTAGAAGAGTTAAGCACTATGTCAACATTTTGGCTTTGCATTGTTTAAACACACCCCACTTCTCAAACCACCACTTGGCTACATTTTTCTATGATCTAAAAATGTGACAACTTAATTAAAAGTCTTCGACAATATTGTGTGTAATCTGATGTATGAGCATGTTTCACAAATTATTGTGTGCTGCGCCCTTTTATATGTTGAACTACTCATTTTTGTTTCTTACCACTTCGTCTCAATCTCTTATTTGTTAAGCCGAACATAGTTCATTATTATTTAACTATTTCTTTATGTTTCTTAAACATAACTAAAGATGGTGACAATTTTACATCTGAATAAGAGAACTTACATGTATCTGAGTATATAATTCAGAAGTTATTTGACAGCGATATTGAAAAATGCACTTACCGAATCATGGAATTGCATAACTTGGTTCATGCAATTTTCATGATATAGTAAGTACAAAAATCTTTACTTCTCCTTAACATATTCGAAATATTCTATTCAGCTTATTCATGGTGCAATGGCGACATTTTGTTGGATCATTTAGATGTACCTGAGTGGTGAGGCCATGGGGACCTTGTAGGCGGAGCTCGATTGTCTCCTAAACTTTTGCTCCAGTCTTCTTCTGTGGTCAGTTGTGTATTCCCTTCATCTTATTTATTTTTTTCACTCGATTTGCTTTAGCAGCGGCTCATGTTAACTACGTATCCTTCATCCCATTTTCTATTTGCTGGCTTTGTTCCTTGTTACATGGATTACTCCCAAATCGATGTGTGGTTGCATATTGTTGATTTAGATGGTGTGGTCAGTATCCATTGCATTCAATTTGCAGGTAATTAATCTCCTTGTTTTGGTTATTTTATGGTCCTGGGTTTATTATAACTTGGTTCTGTTATAAAATTAGATTTCTGCCAGTTCTGTCATTTCAGATTGTGGTCATTTGTTGCATTTCTCATTGCATCATTCCTGGTGGTCTAAATAATCTTGGCTATTGCTGTTTGAGGGTCTATAACATAGTGTTGATTAGCGTGGTTATTAGTAACTGGTATAATCCATTTCTATGTAAGTAGGTGGTAGCTAGTTTCCAACAGTTCCATAAGGCACAGAACTATTTAGTCTGGTCCAGCCCCTGTTATTTATCCATGCGTGGAGTAGCTCAAGGTGTTTCTCATTTTATGTGCTAGCAATTGCAATGCTCAAATTGTGCAACTCTGATGCTACTGCATAAATCTTTGTTTTGTGTTTCACCTAAGTTGATGTTAATTCAATAACACTGAGTTTTCCCTGCATTTATTCTCCTGAGGTTGGATCCTACAGTGATAGCACATGCATGTTATACATCTTATAGCACAGTGAGATGGAAACTAATGGATTGATCTTTTTTTATAAAAACTGACTAAAATTTGAATTTGAAAAAATCCTGTCCCTATAATTACAGCTTCGATTAGATTGAATTACAGGATGGTATGGATGTAATATTAGTGTAATCTGACTGTAATATTAGTGTAATATATTACTGTAATACATTTTTTAACTTAAAGATTACTGTCATACTGGATCTTGCATTCTAATTTTGTTATAGCTTGAAAAGAGTTCATGATCTAATCAGGATTTGTTCATATGATTTACATAATCCTTTTTCTAGCCTTTCAATATTTTGCATGATATAGAAACTTTTGCCCATATGTCACGTTTATTTTCTTTCAATATTTACACTTTTCCGTCCTTATGTCAATGTGGTAAAAATATTTTTTTGTGAATGTGAAATCCATCCTAAGAAACTTGTGATTAATTTTATTTGGTGTCGCTGACTGCTGTTTTTTTTTGTGTTGCTCTGTTCTCATGGCATAGAGTATTGCGGCTCAATTTTCTTTAGGCTAGGTTGTGTCAGGCTTTAGCAAGAGCAGATTTTTGATTTCGTTGGCTGGGTACTCTGGTTTCAGGGACTCTGATTGTCGTTGCATGGGCATTCTTGCTGCTTTGGATTGGTGACTCCCTTCCTGCTCTCTGCTCTATGTAAGTGTATTTGTTCGAAGAACAATACAATATAGATGAATTATTTGTTGCACCTCTGAGTACCTGCCCCTTATTTGTATCAATGAACCTCTGTGTAATTACTTGTTTTAGTATGTGTAATTGCAAGCAGCTTAATATGCAAATTGCTATTTTGATAAGTGTAACTCAATTTCGAAGTACCTGATTTGCAGGCTCTTTCTGATATTGACCTTCTCCAACATCATTCAAGTATGTATATGCCAATATGTACTTTTCTGGATTTTGTGCAACTGAAATTGAAGAAATGTCTTATCCTTAGTTGGTCATATGACTACTCTATATTTGTGTTTTGGTATCAATTTTTTTGAGGTACCTAAATAATTTACTGCAACTGCTAGCTCGTAAATAGTCAATTGCATAAAATAGTTTACGCAATTATATAGTAGAGTAAGTGCAAATAATGAAGTTGAGATTAGTAAATGTATATGCATTTAAAGAATGAGCTGAACTCTATAGTGTCTACTTGGATGCCATCAAATTGTGTATTGTGCACATTAAAATTTACCTACAATTACAAACTGAAGCCGAAATGCAATCAGATTCAGGATAAAAAATAATGTTGATAAATGACAGTTTCCATCTGAACCCTGAGAACTTAAACAACCCTCATAATGTCCTACATTGAGTAATGTTGCGTTCAGATTCTAATAGTGGCGCAAAATTGCAAACACACTGATACACTCAATCTGGAATATTGCACGGAGAAGGCATAAGACCATATTTGTATATCTCGTAACTCTTTCCATTTTCAGTTTCAGTTCACCAAGGTACCTGCATATGGAATTGCATGCGCATAAACAGTAATTTGCACAATATATTTTGTGTAGCTCTAACGTATATTAAGTGCAATTTAAACTATATTAGTGAAACAAATAAATACTTGTAAATGTATACTGCTAATTTGTCAGGGTTTATGTCGCTGTGTCCTAATTGATGAAGATTGTGTACTTGTCATGACTGTAGAAAAAAATTGTTGATTGTCCTTTTGTTCTTTTTTAAGCAGAAGCGCAATAGTATATGCACAATTTTGTTATCAGCAGTCCAATGCTAGCTTGCTTTGAATGTGTCAACTGACAGGGATTATGTTTTAGTTCACTCACTAATAAGGTTTTAACCTTGTATTGGTTATAAAAACAATGGTGATTGTTGATTGTTACGTGAGGAAAGGTATATAACTAGAATTTTATGCAGCCAAAATGCATGTGTTCCTTGTTTTCTGATGTGAGCTGGACATTAGTATATATGCAAGCACTTATCATCAACAGAATCTAAAATGCTTTGTGAAAAGATTCTACAATTTTTTTTTACAGGAAGATTCTACAAATTTTTGATTGACCATTCCAAAAAAGCAGTTTGATGTATATTTTTCTTCACTGTTACAGGGTCCTAAACACCACATATACGTGCATGAAAGGTTGAAATTACTATGAAGCTTTTTCTATGAAATGGAGGAAATGTCAAGTAATTGGTCCTGCTCTAGGCATGAGTTTTGCTTTTTCCATCCTGAATCCTCATGCTTTTTAATCTGAACCACAGAAGTCTCTTTCCAGAATAGCAGCCGTCTTTGTATCATGACTTTTTTTTTCTGTTTTTCCTGTAGATGGATCTGGTGTGTGGTGGCACTTCTGCATTTTGCTATCAATGAGAGATCATTATTTTTGGATAGAGATGAGATCGTTCTTTGTAGAATGTTTACTTGGAACACGTTGAATTGTTGAATTCAACTGCTCGTTGAATTGGGCATGAGCAGATTTTGTATTTGTTTATTCATGTTGCGTAATAGTAGAGTGTATTGCTATGCAACTTCTGATTGGTTTCGGTTTATTAACTGCATATTGGGTCCTGTTGGCGCGCCCGTTAATACAACAAACCTCTTATCGGATCATTTGGTGGGCCCGATAGCACAAAACTACAGAAAACAAATACAAATCAAAGTTGACCGCTGGATCTTGATCCAACGATATGTAATGTCGCTTGAAAGACCCCTCTATTTTCAAGCGATTGAAAATTAGAAGGGCCCATAATAATAGTACTCCATGAAACGGATTGTTATGCAAAACTTTTTTTGAAGAGAAAAGGGGGGTGATTTGTTACACAAAACTTAAGCCCATTGTGCCAACCTAAATTATTGGGCTACATATATATTAGGATGGTAATGAAGAACCATGTTACTACTAACTGTAAATATCATCATGTGCGACTCAAATAATAACCATGTATTTGGCTATCTTGAGTTCGAAATTGATAGCACAATTGGTGAAAGCTGATAGACTCGTCAACTTCAACGATAATGAGAAATACAGCGCATCAGGATGCCTTCTATTAGCTGACTCGTGTGCTACATTGATATGAACAAAACTAAATGGCCAAATTTGTGGATGTCGCTTTTGAATGATGTCACCATGACGCGCCAGCAAGCAAAAGGCAATTGCAGTACTTTAAATCATAGCCTCTTCCATGGTTTTCAGCTGTTTCGAATTCCGTTTCCACGTTTATGGTCAATCCGACAATTAATCTCACCAACAAAAATGTAATCCGGATTCCATATGTTTTGGATCCATTTTTTGTGTGTTAACAGCTTATGTTAACCGATACTACATTCTACTCACTCCCTATATGTTCATCAAAATTTCACTACATATTGATTAATCAGGATCCAAGTGGAAATAATAAAACTTCAAGGGGTAAGGTAGGTTCTCAAACTGGTCTCACTATTGGAAACCTCTTATGGCATGGCCTCGTGGGTATTAAGCAGCTACGTGAAAGGGGTATTGGCTTAGTGGTTAAGGCACCGGAGTAGCACCTTTGAGGTCCTGGGTTCGACTCTCGGTGAGAACGAATTTTCTAGGATTTAACAGCATTTGTGCTTTCAGCGGTAGGCGACGTGGCCGTCGACAGCGAGGCGCCAGTGGCGACTTTCGTCAATCTGGAGGATTTGTCGGCTCAGTCTTCGAAGATGCTCATAGAGGTAGGGTTTGCGTATGTACGTTCATAGGAGCGAGTGTGCGTGCATTGTGAGTGTCTGAGTTGTACTGTGTAATCTAAAAAAAAAAAGTCTTAAGCAGCTACATGGATGATGGATTTCTTGACTTTTAAGTTAGGCTTACAACCGCGTCGACAAGTATTTACAACTTGCGCCTACTCCTTGGCCTCCCTTTGCACCTCAGCCATTGGGCGATTAATTAATAGACTAGCTGGTGGGGTTGGCTAAAACCAGTCGCAAACATGCAACCTAGCATGGTTGTATAGTGAAAATTACAAAGGATGTCGCATCAACTCGGTCCTTGATCAAGCCATGGCAAGGATCTCCTCTGCTACAAAGGCAAAACTTTTCATCCCAGGTTTGGCTTGATAAACCTGCCACAAAGGCAACACTTGTCCTTCCTGAATAATTGCCTCGGCTCTGTTGTTTTTTCCTTTCATTGTGCATTTAGTTCAATTTTTCTTTTCCTACACAACACAAACGCAATTATTTTAGACCTTTGTAAAATACTAATAATGATAATATACAATACACACTCCAAAGCATGCTTATAACCAAGGCACTCATCTAATGGGTACGTACATGGACGAAGCCAGCGAAACAGGCTACATACTTATTCTAGGTCTATCAGAGTATATACATGGATGAATGGGCGAAGCCAGCGCACAAGCTCACCGGGTCGGCATGCTTGGTCGACAGGGTCGGACAGCCTAATGAACGTGTTTTCCCATTGATTTGGCCGGAAGTCGTCGGGGTCGGCCGAGCCCGATGATACAACCACTACGGAAACAGGTCATTTGCCTAGTGTCCTGGCTCCTGGCACTTGGCAAATAGTATTTTTGCCGAGTGTCGCTGTTTTGCCTAGAGTTTCGTCGTTAGCTCTCAGCAAATAAGCTATTTGCCGACTGCTTGATGAATTGCTCTCGGCAAACAGTAAGACACTTGGCGTATAACCGGTTTCCTATAGTGAACGTGGCTTCGCCTCTGCTTCGCTACCTAAACACAACTAGAGCAGCATTCAAGTTTGGTCTCCTTTGATAGAGCTTTTTTAATGGCTTCTTCAGCGGCTTCACATGTTTTACAACCAAAGGAGGTGCTTTCTCATGTGTTTCTCTTTAAAAAAAGGAAGAAGCCGTATCAAAAATAAGGTGAAGCATAAAGCCATAAAATGATAGCTTCACCGACTTCTTTTCTCTAAGGCTTCATTTTGACAAACGTTTTAGACACAACCGCAGACACAGCCAGCACAACCGTTTTTCTAAAAAATCACAATCATAGCCCTACCAAAAAGGCCTTTGACCTTTACCATTATATATGTTTCATGCAATATAGCGTTGACAAGACAATACAACTGCTACACTACACGTTGTGTATGCATTTTTATTGAAGTTCTTGCAAATCCGATAAACGTCTGGTTGGGAGTCCTATGTTGCGGAGGTCTGTGGTGGACTTCTTGATTCGACGATAGTTCTACCTGTAATAGAATATGCTCGTAGAACGTAGATGCATAAACTTATTTTTAGGCTAGCTACTTGGTCACGGCAGTGGTTTACTTTATGTCATTTATTATGTACGGTTTGTATATATATAGCACTACATGCATTTTTTTTTATGTTAGCAACCTATATAAGGCAGCGATCTGATAAGAGTGCAGTTTCAATAAAATGCATGTTAAACTACTGAAAACCGGGTCACTGCCTGAGGTGGCCTGTTCCCATGCTCCATGATCACTGTTCATTGACTAGTACTCTATAGGGCGACAATTATTTGTCAATCATTGTCCCTGAAACCAACAACTATTTTTCTGCTGACGCGTTACCGGTGACAATGCTATGGTTCTGCCAATCTTGTATGTCGCACATGATATTGATTTTGCCATTTGGTCAAGGCCCCGGTCGTAGAAACCCAGGGAAGATCGGGATAGGATGCCGATCCTCCAAATTTGACACTTGATCCTATGTCTGGCCTGAATGGCATAACCCATTAGAGCATCTCCAACCGATTCTTCATTCCATGCTGTATCCTTGGTTTTAGAGAATATGAGCAGAAAATGCCCTCCAACCGGTACCGTATCCGGGTCTCTATCACTGTTCCGATCGGTATCTGGCCCTCTCCATTCTCTAAAAGTAGAGTACCAAGACTCGATTGCTATCGCAACTGCCGCCTCGATTCAGCCATCTGTGCGCCATCTCATGCGAAGTGAAGTTTCCTCTCGTTCCTCTTCCTACTCGTGAGGTCCTCGATTCAGCCGAATTTGTGAGGGATAGAGAGGTACAAGGGGGGAAATTTTCAGATCTTGGCGGAATGGCAGTATTCTTGCTGGTTGTGGCGGCGACGCTCGAGGCCGCGCTGTCCGCGGGTTTGCGCCGCGCCGTCAGCCTGCGTGCTCGCGCAGCTGCTTCCCTGCTCGCATCCGCCATCAACGCTCGAGGTTTGCATCGTCCGTGGGCTTGCACCTGCTTGCTTGCCTTCGCTGCTCGTGCGAGTCTGCTTGTGCTTGTGTGCGTTGCTCTGCTGTGCTGCATGCCTGCAGCTCGATTTACTACTCGTTCACAACATGCAAGCGCCAAAAGAAACGGGAAGCAGAGGTAGGCTGTAGGCATGAGGAGAGGGGATCCACTTTGCTTGCTAGGATTGGATTGAGCACACGGGAGGGGAGAGAGAGAGAGAGATTGGGGAAGAAGACGATGGCAGTTAAAAGATACAGATAAAATAAAGTTAAATGGCATATAGAGGTTCTAATCTAGAGAACCGGTTGGAGACAAGGCTAAAGTAAAGAATGAAAACAGGATACAGAATCCTCTATCCATGGTTATAGAGAACGAAATATGAAGCATCGGTTGGAGATGCTCTTAGGCCATATCAACCTTCTCATCTTCCACATGCACGTAAGTGCCCATTCATGTGCAAGCTAGCCCACAGAATCCACTTCAGGTACCAATTTGTAAGTACCCATTCATGTACAAGCATGGCGGTAGAAGATGAACTGCATATGAATGAGCAAATAGATTGATAGGAATCCATTTCTCACCTGTGTCCCTTCCGCTCAATAGAGTCTTTGCTGATAACGTGTTGAGAAACCGATGTTCTATCAATCAACACAAGCACACACACTCACACAGAAATTAAGAGAAATTAGATACCTTTGTATTATTATTTCTTGCCATAATGCTAGAGCTACGTACAATTTTAAGAAATTTCTACGCGTTGAGTCGATGTGGCCTAGCTAGGTCCATTAATTATTCCATCGTTTCACTTTGATGACAAGATTCTCATCACGTGCTTACTCTCACATAGCTCAATCAATCTGCTAGAAAGCTCTGCTCAGAATGCATTTTTGGGGTATTAGCCACAGCAAGTAGAAGGACAATCAGTTTCTTTGGAAAGCAAGATTGCGTCAGCCACCTGGTTATGAAGACAAGTCAAAGTTGGATTATGTGTGTAAATTAGATAAAGCACTCTATAGTCTCAAGCAGGCACTAAGAGCATGGTTTTCCAAGACTAAGCATGAAATTGCAGAATCTTGGATTTCAACCGTCAAAAGCAGATGCTTCGCTCTTCTTTTACAAGAAAGGTACAATCTCCATATTTGTGTTGATATATGTTGATGACATCATTGTTGCTAGTTCTTGTGAAAAAGCAACTTTGGGTGAAAGAAAGTAAGGTGTCAGTGCCAAAGCTTCTTCTCAAGATCTAGTTTCCTCCTATTGTCCCAATTCCTACTTCCTTTGGTTTCAGTTCTGACATAACCTCTCTTAGTACCCCCACTATCTGTTTTCTGCGAGTCGATCAGTCCCATTCATTCTTGCCCGAAACAAGTGGGCTATTCATTCCGGTGCCACCTTTGTTCAATCGAGTCCATGTTCTCTATTTCCCAAAACCCATTCGTTCACCGACCCGTGGACCAGAGGTTGCTTGCTTGGAATTGGGCTTTCTAGCTTTCTTTAGTACAATCTTTTTGCGAGAGACTTTTTGTGAGGGTGTCGTCGTCCCCTGGGATGCCCCGCTGGTAGGCAAGTGCTAGGTAAAGCAAATGTCAATCAATTCAATATCCATATATTCCCCAAGTACCCGATCGTTTGTCTTCAATTCTGCTTATCTTAGTTAGTGAACGAAGATAGTAATCCTGGTCGAAGCAACGTTCTCCAACGTACCCGCAGGTACTTGTGGATTCAAAAGCTCAAGAAAAGGCTTAATGCACGAAAACAATGAGAGATTAGCTCAAGGAGTACTAAAAAAGGTGCTAACGGCAGTGGGGCTCCCGCAGGTAATAAGAAGCTAAACAAATGAAGCCCATGTCTTTGAAATCCAACGATCGTAATGCCAATAAAAATGGAAAATGAAAGAGCCAAAGTAATGAGAAAATGACTTGTCACTGTGAAGCTAAAGGGTATCATACCCTGGAGATTACAAAATAACAAAAAAGTAAAAGTGACCGAGAGGGTTTTTCGAAAGAACCGGCACATTGGCCGGCTTCTATATTGATAAGAAGAAGTAGATTTGCACCAGCGGTGCTTACAACCAAGCCAGATTTAGGAGCATGAGCTGTGTTGAGCTAAAGTGGACTACTCACTAATTTGAGATACAATCAGGTTACCGAGATGCTTCGCACCTGCAAATGCCCAATGCCTTGCATCATCCTGCATTTTTGAGACCAGCCTAGAGACATTTTTCTCCTTCCCCTGGAAGATATGACTGTTCGTCTCACACCAGATTTTCCACATGATGAGGATGCTCAGTGATCGAATCCCTTTTGCCTGCTAGGAGGAAGAGGAAGGCACCAGATTTTCGAACCATTGACCAATGGTTACAGCAACTTGCCATTGTGCAGGATCGAGAGTACTGCACCCCACCCAGACGGCCATTCTTGCTCATATTTTCTTGACCTTATGACACTCTGCAAAAAGATGCAGCGCTGTTTCCAAATTTCTGTAACACAGAGGGCAAAAATATTGGTTTTGCCACTGTCGCTGCTGCAATCGATCAGTCGTCCACACTCTGTTCTAGATGAGCAGCCACAGAAAAGTTTTGCACTTCGAGGCCGCCCAAACCTTCCAAACCTTAGTTGGGTAGGGCGACTCCATTCCTCCTTGGAATTGCATCAGGTAAGCAGACCTGGCTGAGTACTCATCCGATGGAGTCATTGTTCAAATCAGTTCATCTTTAGCAGTGTCTTCTCTGTTGTACCCCGCTTCATCAACCATCGTCCCCAGCTGGAAGTACTGATGCAGCAGGGAAAGCGTGATGTGCAGGGCTAACACCATTCAACCAAGGCGACGTCCAGAAGAGGGCCTTCTTTCCATTGTGCACAATGGCCTTTGTTGCTGCATTGAAGAGGGCACGGTCAATCTCATCCACCGGCAGTTCAGTGCCTATCCAAGGCTTGTTTGGATCCTTCCATTGAAACCACAGCCAGCGCAGGCGAAGTGCTCTGCTGAATAGGTTCAGGTTTGTAATTCCCAGGCCACCTCTTGACGTAGGTCGTTGGACTCAGACCCTAGCTAAGCTTGCACTTTCCACCATGAAGTTGTTGATTTCCAGACCACAGAAAACGACGCCGAGCCTTGTCAACATCTTTAACAAAAGATTTTAGCGTTCTAAGCACCGTAAGGACGTAGGTTGCCTGCGAACTCAAGACGGTTTTGACCAGTTCTCTTCTGCCTCCCAAATTCATAAGCTTTCCTTGCCAGCCCGCAAGCTTGGCTAGGATCTTGTCCTTGATTCGCTGTAGATGCACTAGTCTTAGCCTGCCGAGGGTCACCGGCAAGCCCAAGTATGTCAGCGGAAATTTAATTATTCCATCTAAACATGCGTGTTAGCCAGTTAGCAACTACCATGACGCCTCGGAGCAAATAAACATAACGCAGTGCCGCCCGCGTAACAAGAGACAAGTTCTCAACCGCGGCGGACTCCAGAGCATTATCTGCCGATCGAGTTGCGGGCCTTGTGTGGCAGGCGAAACGCACTGGTATTGGCGCAGTCTCGCAGATTTGATCTGTAGTGAAGCATAACCATGACGATCAAAGCTCCGAGGGACACAGCTTGAGCTCTCGTAGCCACCATGATGCCTGAAGCTTAGAGAAACACAACTTGTGCGTTGATGACAGTTGATCGTTATTTGTTTGGTAACTTCGCCGACGAGCCGGTGAAAAAAAAAAAAAACCAACGTCGGCTTCTGCTGGACTGGAAATAGAAACTGTTTCAATCGATGGCGATGTGCTGGAACTGGAAGGGGTCGTGGCCGGGCTCGCGAGGAACACAAGCTTGCAGTAACAAGCGCAGCCGACAGGCAGCGGCAAGATTGAGTGCCTTAGGTGCCCGGTGGCCCGAGGAAAAGATAAGCCGCTAGCTAATCATCCCTTAATTGGAGAAGTGGGCCCAGACACTACACCACAGCACAGGGTCAACCACCCACATCGGTTGGTAAAAGTAGACATCACGTAGGAATCGCGTAGGAAATTCGCTCTGGTCCATCCTGTTCATGCTACAGAAGTCTCAATTTGTAGCATGGTTCATGCTACAAAAGTCTTTGTTTTTATCTCCCGTTGAGACTTTAGCCTCATCAGCCCCATCCCCTTTGTGGAATTCGTCGACTATGAAAACGATCAACAGTTGACCTTTAATCGTTTCACAAACACTCCCTCCCCTTTAAATGCATGGGTGCCATGGCGCCTTGAAACCCGAAGAACGAAGTTACCATTTCCTCAAATGCCTATATTTCACGTAGGCGACGACATGGTGAACGACCACGCCACCAAGGTGCACGACGGCGGCACCAAGGTGGCCGTCACGTTGGCCACGACGACGACTGTAGCACCGCCGCTGCCGCTGCAGGAACACCTGCTACCACTGTCCAACTTGGACCTCCTCCTGCCGCCGCTCGACGTCGGCGTCTTTTTGTGCTACGCGAACCCGGCGCCCACCGCGGCCGTGCTCAAAGAGGCGCTGGCTAAGACGCTGGTGGCGTACTACCCGTTGGCCGGGGAGGTGGTGGCCAAAGGCGACGGCGAGCCAGAGCTTCTGTGCAACGGCCGCGGCGTGGACTTCACGGAGGCGCGCGTGGAAGGCGCCGCGCTGCGGGAGCTCCGGCTGGGTCTCGTGGATGAGGGCGTCGAGATGTTGATGCCCAACAAAAAAGCCGGCGTCGTGTCAGTTCAGGTATGATCCGTGCGATCCAGATACTACTAAAAGCAAAGTATGACAGGTCAAAGCAAATCCAGGGTAAAAAAAGACTGCGATCCTTAAAACTACCATTTCGACTGTGATGTGTAGCCTATACAACGTATAGATCAAGTGGTAATTTTTAATTTGACGCGTGTCACCGCGTTGCATGGCGCGCTTGCATGCACGCAGTTTACCAGGTTCAAGTGCGGCGGCGCCGTCGTGGGCTGCACCTTCGACCACCGCGTTTGCGACGCCTACTCCTTCAACATGTTCCTCGTCGCGTGGGCCGCTGCCGCCCGGGGCAGCCCCGCCCCCGCGTCGCCGGCCCCGTCCTTCCGCCGCTCCCTCGTCGCGCAGCGGGACCCGGCACCACCGCTCGCCGACGCCCTTGTCGAGCACCTCTTCTGCCCTCGCAGCGCCGTGCCGCCGCCGCCTCCGCCACCGGCCTCCGACGCCGGCGGCGGCTCCATCAACCGTATCTACCGCATCGCCGCCGCCGACATCGCCGCGCTGAAGGCTGCGGCGGGGCCGGGGCGCACGAGGCTGGAGGCGTTCACCGCCCACCTGTGGCAGCTCTGCTCCAGGGCGGCGTCCTCCCCGCGCCAGCCGTGCTGCATGGGCGTGGTCGTGGACGGGCGCACCCGCATGTTCCCGGACGGCGCCATGAAGGCCTGCTTCGGAAACGTGCTCACCATCCCATACGGCGTCGTCGGCTCCGACGAGCTCGGCGGCATGGATCTCCCCGACGTCGCCGACGACGTGCACCGGTGGGTGGCGGAGGCCGCGACGGGGGAGCACTTCCGGGAGCTCGTCGACTGGGTGGCGGCGCTGCGGCCCGAGCCGGCCGTGGCGAGGGCTTACCTGGGCGGCACCGGTGGGCCGGAAGCGATGGCGTGCATCGTGTCGTCCGGGGTGAGCTTCCCGGTGGGCAAGGCGGACTTCGGGACGGGCCCGCCGGCGTTCGCGTCGTACCACTTCCCGTGGCCCGGCGAAACCGGGTACGTGATGCCGATGCCCAGCGCGCGCGGGGACGGCGACTGGGTGGTGTACGTGCACGTCACGCGGGAGTTTGCCAAGGTCATAGAGGAGGAGCCCACCGTGTTCCAAGCCCTTGAAACCAGCTACGTGTTTGGCTGAGCCCGTTAGGTAATAGTTAAGGTTACGGCATGCGAATATTGTATGTGTAGTGTACCAGGCAGAATGGTGCCAATCAATTAAGGTGTGTGTATAGTACTTATATGATGTGCTTGGAGTAATATGTTATGCTATCAATTGTTCCGTTGGTGGCTCTGTTACTGAAAATAAAATGAATTCAATTCTCTACGGCGTCTAGGTACTCCAGGACAGGTATTGTCATAAAAAAAATAAGCCTGTTGTGCCTAATTAAATCGTGTGGTGATATATGTACAATGTAATGAAGAGCATTGATGTTAATTGTGGAAACTTAACTTTTTTTTTGGACTGTATCATAAAAGAACGTTGCTATAGGTCCGACTACACTGTTCGACTTTCGTCCGGCCCTGTTCGTTTCTTTTAGCGCTAAATTTTAGAGGCCTCTAAACAAAGAGAATCTAGTACTAAATAAAGTTTAATGACAAAACCTTTTTACAGATAGGTATATCTTTACGAGACGAATCTAATGAGCCTAATTAATCTATGTTTTGTTACAGGCATGCTACAGACTACAGTAACCATCATCTAATCATTACTTAATTACCCTCATTAGATTCGTCTCGCGAATTAGACCAAGGTTCTGTAGTTAGTTTTGTAATTAAACTTTATTTAATATAGCTTATTTAGAATTTAGATCTCTCTAAAATTTAGGCCCCTATACGCCGAACACCCCCTCTGTTCTGTGTCTGTCACACCGTGTGCATCAGCAGAGCAAAGGTGTGGGCCAGCACGTTTTGGATCATGACTACCATAAGCAGAAACAACATCGCAGCGCATCGTGAGCCTCACGCCGTCCGGTCGGACGATGTAGTCGGACGATACGGTCGGCTCTACAGCATTTTCCATCATAAAATGCGAGAGTCACGTAATAACCAAGTCTTTTGGAAAACAAATTTGGTAAAAGATGGTATATTCGTCAACTCCACGACAATGCCTACTATAAGCTGACACTATATATGCAAAATGCATGGCAAGATTTGTGGATGTCGCTTTAGACCGACATCAATATCAGCAAGCAAAAGGCAATAATTGCATTTGTAACTTTAAATCAAAGCCTCATCTTTCTTTTTGCAAACTAATACAATACAGAGCAGATACTCACAAGCAGATACGAATAGTCAAGAGATCAGTTGGACTTCTTGATTTGACGATAATTCTGCATGTAATATATATAGATGCATAAAAATTATTTGAAGCTAGCTACTTGGTTACGGGATGGTTTACTTTATTTCTCAATTATTCTGTAACCTTTGTATTATGCATATAGAACTACATGCAAATTTTTTATGTTAACTACTCCCTGGTTAGGGCAGAGGTTTAATAAGAGCGCAGTTTCGAATCAATTGCTACACTATTGAAAAGCGGGTCGCTGCCTGAGGTGTCGTGTTCCACGCACCATGATCACTGATCATTGACTAGTATTACAATAATCGACGAACGATACAGACAGAAAAATAGGGCGACAGTTTATTAGTCAAGCATTCTCCCAGAAACCAACTAGGTTACCGACGTACGTTATGGTTCTGCCAAACCTGTATGCTGACCAGTGATCACGATGTGTGGTTCTGCCATTTGGTCGAGCCCCTGGTCATAGAAACCATGGAAGATCGGGATAGCATGCCAACCCTCCGAATTTGACACTTATCCGATGTCTGGCCTAAATGGCAGAACCCATTATTAGGCCCTGTCAAACCTTCTTCTCAAATTCCACGTGAAGAGACGAGGAAGCACCCGCTCTTTATTAGTTTGTCAAAGAGGAAAGAAGCAAACAAATCATCGATAGTCAAGATAAAGGCCGAGCAACACGTTCGAACACGCACATACGTAGTCAGAAGCAAAATAAGAATGCACGTAAGACTCTCGGTTAATTAAAAAGCAGGGAACACCTCACGGCAGCGCCTGTGGCCTGCAACGGATGCGCGGCGCGTCGAACACAGGTCGGGGAGGTTCCAGCTCTGCTCACCCGACTTCGAGAGACGGCCGGGCCGACGCGTGACCGGAGTCGGCCGTCGGCCCGTGGCGCCCGCTCTCGGTGCCTCCTTCCGCCCTTCCGGCGGCCAGTTCGCTCGGTCACGTTACCGCGTTCTGTGTGGATGAATGGTGTGGACTGCTACTAGGCTGAGCGTTTCTGAGTTTGCGGCCAGATTAAAGACGTGGCTTACCGGGCCTTCCTTTTTTACGGCCAGCCCACTCCGTGGCCTGCTCCGGCTTGCTCCGGCTCCCACACCCCCGTCGCCGCGCACTCCGTGGCCTCCGTCTGCGCCATCCCAGACGACCGCCCCAGCTCGCGGTCACGACCGGCCTCCGACCTCCTCGGCGCGTCCAAGTCGCTCAACCTCACCGTCTCCGAGGCCATTCCGCTCTCCGCGCTACGCGCCGAGTACCGCCCGTAAGTCGTGACATGACAACTTCTAGGCTATGCTGCTAAGTTGAAATTGATGGCCAATTCCTAGTCTATGCTAAGTTGAAATTGACACACAACTCAATTAGTGAAAGATGACATGTCCACTTAGTTAGCTAGGCCAGTTGAAATTGGGCAGGATTATGACCAGGGTCCAGTTAGGAGATTCGACATGCCAAGTTGCCAACTAAAGCGTATGGCCCGCATAGACCTAACCAAGTGTATAAAAAATTCTAATGAAAATATGAATGGATATTGCATGTTGTTACCTACTGTCATGGAATCTGGCTTTTAATTTCGGACACACAATTCATTATTAATTATATTATATACATATTTATCTTTTAACAATATGCACTTTCATTCATATTTTCATTTGATTTTTTTTCGTGCACTTTTTGTGTTGCATCTCACCGGTGAGGGATCTCTCCAGTGGTGCGTCTCACCTATTTGTCATTAATCATCGAGAGAAAAGTGGCCAGGTTTGAGAGTAGATACATATATCGATCGCGCTATACTACTCCCTTTAGCTAACATATAAACATTTCCATGTAAAAATCATTTCTAACACCCATTTGCTAAATGCTAGCAGAGGTTTACTGCAGAATGTAAGCATTTATGAGGCTTGTCTTTTCCTTCAATTAATCTATAAAAAAATCCAAGAAATGCCCATAGTTTAGGATGGCCAAATCGAATTAGTACCGCAGAGAACCACAATGCCAGAACTTTTTGAACCTATAACATGTACATTGAAATCAAAGGTGCCTA
The DNA here is from genome assembly GCA_007726485.1 of Eragrostis curvula. NCBI lineage: Eukaryota > Viridiplantae > Streptophyta > Magnoliopsida > Poales > Poaceae > Eragrostis > Eragrostis curvula. The sequence goes on from RWGY01000031.1 coordinate 22,366,632, forward strand.
CCCTATGATATGGGAGCGAACAAAGAAAAAACAAATCAAATCAATAAGTTCCTATACAACACAACCATGCCACCATTGGTCCGTTACCATCCTAAACACACAAGCACTAAGATACGCATACTAGAGTCTAGACTACAGGTCCTGGTTAACTGACGCACAGCAGCTGGTGAATATATGCACAGATGACCCTGCACACACACACACACACACACACACACAGCCACCCAGCTCTGAGATCTTCACTGTCCTAATTAGTTCCAATTCTGTTCACAACTAAGATAGATACAGCTACAGAAATTCAGCAAAAGAAGAAGATTACAGGCATGTCGCAATCGATATCATGGGGAAAGGGTGGAAGATTAGTGCATCATGGAGTATGACATCCAGGGATTCAGCAGCGGAAACGGATCACGATGCAAGAAATATCATCCTTGCTCTTCCTTGCAAGGGCTTCGGTTGTCAGTCTCTTTGCAGCAGCTTGGGGGTCCTTGATTGATTTCACGAGATCAACGGCTTCCTGATTCTTCATTACCTGTATTCAGAAATGGTCTTTTACAAACTGATCGTCGAGCACATTTTTAAGAATGGAGGTCTCAAACAGAGATGAATAACCCATCAGCTTATTTTTAATTTCCACAAGGTTAAATAGATAATATATGCTTAAGGAGAAATAATGACAGTTCAACCATTTCCGTTTTGCTTATGGAAGGAAGATAACAGGTATCTGATAATGCAAAACATGGTAAAAAAAAAACTGGCCAAATTAATAAACTTTAATATAGTTACAGGGATTAAAGACTTACAATAGGAAGTGAAAGTTAAGATACACTTCACGACAGTAATTAAAACTTTGAAGCAAGAAAATGAGCACGATTAATGAAGTTACTATTTAGCAACTCTGGTTCTCACCTTCCATAATCCATCACTCGCAAGTATGACAAACTCTATAGTTGAGTTTATTGGTACATGCCTAATGTCAGGTTCTGAACTTAAGTGGGCCTTGAGGCTTTGGTCACCAAAGGCCCTAGCAACAGCAAGCTGGCCATTCACCCGAGGAACATCACCTGTGAGCAATCCATAGAATATGATAAGACAATTGTTCTTCAAACTTAAAACAATGACAAAACAATGACGCGAGAAAAGCAGTACCAGGAAATGTTGTTACAAAGCCACCATGCTTTTCAATCCTCTGTCTTTCATTTGTTGTATGGGGCTCATGGTCAACAGTGAGCTGATTAGCAGCACCTTTTTCACAAACAACAGTCCGCGAGTCGCCTACATTTGCTATCCACATATCCTTACCATCAACTACAATTGCTGTGACTGCTGTTGAACCACCCGGTCCAAGTTGCTTGGCATTTTCTAGAATAAATTTGTTTGTAGAGCTGTATGCATTTTTTATTGCTTCATGAGGGTTAGCCCAGAAGAGAGGCTGCAGCGGACGGAAAAGGGGAACAGTGAGGTATATTCATAGTATAAAGATAAATAAGGACCACATCTTCATACGACAAGAGATGATCCCTTGTTTCTCCATTTCTAGAATAGAGAGCCAAAAGTAGAACTTACCTCTTTTATTATGTTGCTGAAAAGGTTGGCTTTCAGGTAACTTGGCACCTTATCTCCCAAATGGCCATCAAAAATGGCAAAAAGACCGAGCTCGTGGTTCTTCTCATACTTGTACTCTGCTACATGGTAGTCTTCCATATTATGGCCAGACTTGCCTTCCACCAAGTGGAATCCATGTGTGACTTTATTGCTTGACAGTTTACTCCTTCCCTTTCCAGTCTCAGTAGATGAAGAATTAAGACAGGCTGCACTCTGTAGCCGTGCAAAGAAGAAATGAGCCAAATATAGTGTAAGTGTATCCACTAAAATATTTGCAATAACTCACGATCTATAAAATAAAATGAGATTGGACTGTAAACAGCATAAATGGCAGTTGCTAAAAATTGCAGTGCAACAGCTTCGCATTTTGGGGCTTCAAAACTTAAAAACTGACTCTATCAATAGCTATTCAACACACATTGATACAAACGATTCATAGCATCTGAAACAAGAAAAACAGAATAACCTTTTTACAGCCAAATCAAAAGTATTTTTTAATCAGACAACTTGCCTACCAGTCCTAGTAGAGCTTAGCTGTAGAAATGTTGCAAAAATAACAGCTATGTTACAGAGAGAAAATTTTAAGACATTGTATCAATATTCTTTAACTTATAACAAAAATGCTGAGCAGTGAGGACCAGTTGGAGGGCTCAAGTGTAAGAGCAGCAAAAGAAACCATGAAGTGACAGTTGGCTTAAGAGGTGAGTGACAAGTAGCACTCTTATTTGTTCAGTCTGCCCAACCTAGTAGACAGCGCAGCGCACATGGCCATATCCTAGGATCATGCGAATGGATATCTTCCCTGCTTTATGAATTCAGTTCGATGATATCGGCAACGGAAACACTTCAGGTGCTACTTTACCGGTGGTCCAGGTCTTAAGCGGCAAGGCTCCTGATTTAACATGTGGCCCAAGTGTCGAGCACTGCAAGCTGCTGACACTTGCACGCCATTTTATCACAACAACCTAACGAAATCCCCCCAAAATCTCATCTATATCAAGCGGCAGCTTCTCCGAGGCAGGAAGACGAACCTGTTTTCTTCTGGCACTTATCAGCGAAATACATAAATCGATTTTTTTATTAATTTCATTGATAAATAAAATCGGGAGATACACTAACGATTTGATTTGCGCTGATACAGCAATTACTGCTCCGGGCAGTATAAGCTCCTAAACTCCCGGTTTGCATGAAATGGTTGTTGTGACGGAGAGCAAGGCTCCAAAAAGTACAAGTTGCTTACGGCTGGAGTGACATGCCCATGCCGCATGCGTACCCAGTCAAAAAGCAGGCGGGCCGTTGTTGCAAAAGTCCGACTTCGCTTGGAAGTTGCGACCCCAAAGGCTCCCAAACCTTGAAATCTTGTGACTCCGATTGCTAGTTGCTTCTCATCGATTAATTTTTCCAGTAAAAGCTATAAAAGATCAAAAAAGCATTTTTTTTTTAATCTTTCCTAACAGCTCTTTTCCCTTGCAGCACGAACTGTGTCGCAACTAATCCGAATAATTCTTGTAGGGAATTTTCATCCACAAACAGAGCAACAGACGCTTCGATTTGACTGAACAAACTTTGCAGGATAAAAACTGACACAAGCAAAATCAACACGATACAAACTACGCGTAACGCATAAAAAAATTAAGTTCGTTTCTTTTCAATCACAACCAGGAGGGAGCGAGTGAGTATTCAGGCGTACCCGGATCATGTTGAGTATGTCGGGCCGCTTCTTGCCACCGAAGGACGAAGAGGACGAGGAGGAGGAGGAGGCGGCGGCGGAGACGGAGCAGGACGCCGACGACGAAGCGGTTTGCCGCTCCATCTGGCCGACCATGTCAGGGAGTGCTCACCGCCGGCGGCGTCGATCACCCCACCCACAGGCCGCAGCCAGAGGGAGAAGGACAGAGACCTTGCACTTGCACACGGGGAGGGAGGGAGCGAGATCTTTTGCGTTTTTACGCGCAGACCTTCCTCTGGGTTGCGGTTGTGTCCCTCGTCTCGTGTGCTACAGAGGGAGGCGGCCTTCGCTTCGTGCCCGGTTGCTTGTTTTGATCCGATTTCTCAGGCTGGACACTTGGGGTGTGTGGCGTGAGGGGAGAGAAGAGAGAGGTCGCTACTCTGATGATTGTGGCGGAGCCGCGGGAACTGGGGCCCACAGCGGAGGGAGCGGGGAGGTGGAAATGGGCGAAACCGAAGAAGCACAACCGACTCCCCCAGTCCCCCGTCTGTGTAATATGGAAGCTGATTTTTTTTCCTTCCTTTTTCTTTTTGGCAAATTGGTGATAAAGCTCCCCTCAGTTTTGTCAGTTTTGAAGTCTAATTGCTTGCATGAATCTGCACCTGCACACTCTCTCAGAAAATCTAAAGTGTTTGATTGGTCATGTCGGGTGTCGACGGTTTTACGACAAGGTTCTTTTAAAACCTATTGGATGACCGATGTCAGTTACTTACTCGACAAATGGTTCTCTTAAAAGCTATTGGATGGCGGTGTTCGATGTCGGTTACTTACATGGTGAACTTGATTGTATCGTTCTTTCTGGATATCCAACAGCTGGTTCCTTAAGGGTGTTTGTTTGTCTGTGCTCGACGCTAACGACAAATAGTTCAATTCAGATGAATGCTAGTTAGATGGCACCTACAAAACGGTTTGTAAAAGTGATCAGTTGACCATGTCCGACTGCCAACATTAATCATTTTGTTACAATTAAAAATATTATATTAAATGCTATAGACAACTATTTCTAAAAATACATTTATTGTTGATGAACGATTTTATACATGCACCAACTTTTATATTACAATAAATATGATCATAAATGAAAATACAACAATACAATTTTCCATTGTCTATAGGTTTATCATAGGCGACTTAATTTCTTGGAAAAACTAAAAGACCGAGGTAGTTTCCATTTTGGGTAGTTGAATGCTCTACCTTGCAGGCTTGCATCTGATTAGACATGACGTGCACATAACATCGAGGGTGTATGTATAATACAGAAGTTAGAATCACACTAGTCATACTTGGTTTTTGCCTTTTTATATCTGTTTTGCTGTGTTGTTTGATCTAAAATAAGAAAAGCTACTTTAAGTTAGGCAGTTTGACATGACTTAAGGGACTCCAAATGCTTACCTTCAAAAAAAGGCACTACAAAACAACTGAACGCCGTGGGTTGCCATGTTGGCTTTTCTTTTGCTTTTCCATTTTATTCCAGTTATTATTTTGATTTTTTGGAGCTTGGAGGCTTCCAGGAAGCTTCCTATGCATTCCCTCTTACGGAATAATGCTAGGTACACCGCTGTATACACTCAAAAGCTGCATGATGATTTGTTTTCATCTACTCTAATCTTGCACCTACAAAATTCCAAAAAACCTATGCAATGCCTTGTGTCTTTTCCCCAGGTTCTAGGGTAGTAACGTCCAAGAGCCAGCTCAATAGTATGGACAGAAGATAATTTGATTTTTTTTTTTTTGCGAACTGCAAGATAATTTGAGAATACATAAGTAATCCGCTTTTCCCCCATGTCATATGCAAGTTAAAAAGTGTTTTTCCTTTTTCCTTTTTCTTGGCAATGCAGTACCTTTTGCTTTCCGAGAGATCGAACGAACACAAGTACAGCACCCTTGTGCGTGTAGCAAAATGGACGGCGTGTTGGTCCTGTTGTCGGTTGACCTGCTCAGAGTCGCTGGGATCATTCGTCGGCTTACCGCCCTGTGGGCCAACTTGTGGTGGATGGTAGCCTGCCGGCCAGAGACCATCAGGCCAGTGGCCGGCCGGTCCGGGGCGGCCCTGCCCCGGCTGCCCTGACTGGTCGGCCATCGCCGGGGGGCCACATGTCGACGTCCTAGGATCCCCAGAACTCAGAGACACGAGCGCCGTGGACCCCGGCTGGTCAGGCGACACATTCGCTCGTGTGGCCCGGGTCGCCGCAGCAGCAGTGTGTGTAATCGAGCGGAGTCGTGTGCAGGGTTTACAAAACCGCGGTAAACCGGACCGGTTACCGCGAAAACCGGAAAACCGGACCGGTCCGGTTTACCCGGTTCTCCGGTTTTTGAATTCAAAATTCAAAAAAATTTAAAACAAAAATATGTAAAAAAAACTAGATGAAATTTTAAGCACAATGGTGGAACAAGAACACAAAAATTCAATCATTTGTTAGGTCAAAAAAATCACGCAAATTTTCTGGGTTGAAAAAGGAGAAAAATTCAAACTAGCAACCTTCCTTGATTTTTGTGACAAACCAAACGATCGAATCTACGTGTTCCGTTTCCACCATTAGGCTGTAAATTTGATCTAGTTTTTTAACATATTTTTTGTTTCCATTTGTTTCAATGTTTCATTTTTTGTATTTTTTTTCATTTTTCTCTTTAAACCGGTTTTTTGAATTTTAGTCCGGTTTACTGGAAATTTTGTCCGGTTTATCGAAAATTTCGACACTTTTTTTTCAAATTTTGTTATTTGTATTTTGATCCAGTTTTCTACCGGTTTTTTCGGTTTTCACAGTAACCAGACATCTCGGTCCGGTCCGGTTTTTCCAGTCAAAACGAAATTGCCAACCTTGGTCGTGTGACCCGGTCCGCGGCTCGTAGCTGACCTGCCAGTCTTCACGGCCAGCCATCTCGAGCCCCTTGGAATAGTCCTCGGATTCTCTGTGAGGCGAACAGCGACGTGGTTTACAGATTCGCCAACCGAAAACGCACCAACCGAACTCACTCCGGTCGCTAGTGAGCGAGTGAAAGGCAGAATGCGTCTGGGATTGTGCTTGTCGGAGCAGTCATGTCACCGGAAAAACTTGGTGAGGTCGCGGTCACGGGGTAGCTTAGCCTGGTGTAAAAAAGTCAGAGATGATAACCACACCGTTGCAGCAAACGAACAAGCAGCCAGAAATCCTGGCAACACCGGCCAAAAGCCCCGAACGCGAGCGACAAGTGCGGTTGACGCACGTCGGCCCGGTAATGGCGTCGCCACCACACCAGAGCACGGGTGTGCGTGTGTGAGTGACCGGATCAGGTGGCGACTAGCGGGCGAGTAGGTAAGTGCGTTGTATCATTGCGCGGAAGTGGTGCCGGTAGAAGCCACACCATGTCAAGGTCGTCGCCTGGCACGTCACCCGAGGAATCCAGGTACGGATAATGAAGTGATAGCTTCGATTAAGAGAGGAGTTAGCCGCTAAACATCCAGGATCATGAGTTAAAAGAACCGTAATCTGTGGCCTGCGTCATCGAGTACTCTCCGCCAGGACTGGGTGCAAGTTTCAAGCCATTCCTGGTCCACTCATCAAGAACGATTCAGAAGCTTCTAGCACAAAACTTTTTATTTCTGAAGTGATTTACGTATCAACCAAGAACCAGTGAAGATCAGATGTGTTAAAATAATGACAAATATAATAGTCACCAGGTCAAGTGACAACAGCTCCGCAAAAACTCGTGACTTTTTAATGACATTTGGAACTCATGCTATGATGCTTTCCACTCCTTGCAACTGGAGTTGTAAAGCGTCATTATGGACATGAAGGCAGTAATTACGCTGCTCAACTCGTACATGTATGGAAATTCAGCTCAACTTAAGGGAGTCAAAGAAACAAGATGTAGCGGAGACATCTTGTCAGCAGAAATAATATTAAGCACTTGTATAATACAGACATGTCAGACATCTCAAATTTTCTTGTGAGGTTTACTTCCACAAGGGAAACATCAGCGAAGTGCGTCGTTCTTGAGATTACCTTTCCTTGGTTTGCTTTACATTACAATATACAACATATAACCAAGGTAGATAACACGAGAGGAAACAAAGAAACAACAGCGGCGGCATGCCGCGTATTACATACAAATGAAGTTGTCCTAAAATTCCTTACTGATTTCTAACCTAAGAATTTCATCACATTAGATAAGTTAGCATGCTATCTTCCTAAAAACAAAATTAAATGTGTAGCGGCTTTAAAAGCTGCTGCATCTAGCATCAGAACAATGATCAAAGACTCCAATGTGAATGTGGAAAAAAAAAATGAATGCCTTTCTCCATGTCAATCATCAATATCCTGTACCCATTTCAGGCCTGCAAAGTACAGCATAAGTTCACAACTCTCTTTAATGTCCAAAGGATTTAATTGGCTTTTACTAACCCCCCCCCCCCCCCCCCCAAAAAAAAAAAAAAAAAGAGGAATGAAGGTGTCAGGAAAGGACCAAAGTACCAACATCTAGCCAAAAACACAGTTGAAGTGCCAAGGAAAAAAACATTCAGTTATTCTGGTACAACAGCCTGTAAGGAAATGTATGGCTTTACATATTTGATTTCTTTGTTCCTTCAGATTTGTCCACCGTCATTTATTTCCATTTCTTCGTTTACTTTTCTTCGATATAATAGTTTTTTTTCCAAACGCCCTCATATAATAGTTCGTTCTACAGTTTTCATATCTTGGTGATTCCACAATGAGTTTGATGACAAGAATAATTGATTGTTCCTCTTGGATTCCGAACACAACAAAAACCTTAGAAATGCTGGGATATCAGAAACAAACCTGTCAGTACTGACTCCACTGCTGAATTAGGAATGAGCAAACCGACGATCCGTTGATTGTCATTTGTCGTAACTAAACGGACAACACGTACTCTCTTGTGAATCTGACGAATCTGTTCAATTACAACAGCAAAGCATAAGATCATAAAGCAACATCAACACGGCTACCCAGCAACAATATAGATACACAACTGGGAAATTAAACTGCAACTTCATTTTACTGCGATATAGTAATATACTACCTCTGGTTGAAGATAATTGAACTAAACCCCCATTCCTAAAGTAAAAAAATTCTCAGTTCGAGGGAGTATTGGTCCTCTAGGGTTACATGATGTCAACAAGACTATCTTATAGTTCTTAAAAGCAGGAATGAGATTCATCCACAAATTGAAAAGCACAATTCTTTTAGGGTAAGATGTTCAAAATTATTATTTATCAACAAGAAGGTTTATGTCATCTTACACTTAGCTAATAGTATGCCCGGTTTCTGTATGTAAATACTTGATATCACTGTATGGATACTTTGTTCGCTATCCCTGACCTAACCCCATCCTCCTTAGACATTATCCCAACCTCCAGGGACTAAACAACTATGGCCAAACTAGCTGCTACCATACCATAATAACTGCATCTGGGCCTTTTTCCTGGTTATCCTGAACCTTTCAGCATTTGTCATTTGAATTCAATAGGAATGTGTAATGGAAAACAGTGTTAAAAGTAATTTGTATGTCTATTTGGAAATAGTTGCGCCTGAGGGTTAAATGTAGAGGAATCATATCGTTTAAACTTGGCAGAGTAACTGGCAACAATTCAACTTGTGAATAATAGACATAGTAGTCAACCTGCTTAGCTAGGGCCTTTTCTATTGTGCCCCAAACTGGAAGTATGAGACCACCCAAAATGTTAACCTCTTGCAACCTTCTTCCTACAGTACAGTAGCTCCCAATTTTGCATTTCGACCCATGCATGCACTGAAATGAGGTAAAGAAACACTTATCAGTAATGCACAGAAGAATATAGCCACATAAAAAATTTGTTACCTATTTGGTCGGGCATTTGCAATGGAATAAAAAAAGTTTCCTAGCATTTTGCTAACATCAATACTTGAACTTAAATTCTGTAACAATTTCTACTGCAAAACCAACAATAAGAGACTTGCCAACATACTTCTTCATTTAAATTGCGATTATATACTGACTAAGAAAACCTGTGTCCCAATAGTTCACACAACACCGCCTCAAGTTCATAGTGAGAATGTGATATATTACCTGCTTTGATGAAGCATCATACTCTTCTTGCCATCCCTTACTAACTTTGTCTATTGACGACACCTTCCTGTACTTGCTTTTTAGTTCAGTTAAAGGCATCTCTCTGCAAAAATAAAACAGAATGGTAAATTATGAGCTGCCATCCTTTATATTAGGTATGATACCCGCGAGGCTGCTCTCTACTAATGATTAATCATACATCTTGTGTGAACTGTGAAATTGTAACACAAAATTTTGCCAGAAAGAAAACTGATGAGCTGCAAATACCTTAATGCTTCACCAATAGCAGGCCGAATAATTTTATACATGCCCTCAGTTGAGCTGGTTCACAAAGAATTAGGAATGACTCTGGTCAGTAAATCGGATAATCAGGTCGCATAACAAGCACAAATCGACATTTTTTATTGACAAACAAAACACCATACTTCACATATGAATCAGTGACTATGTGCAAGTTCTGTCACTTATGAATACTGAAACATATTTTCAGTCTTTGTAGGTTGCCAACAGAAAATTAACTTTTATTCTCTTAAAAAAAGAAAAATAAAAGGCTTATACTTGTCATGATGAAAATAAGGTTTCCTTTTCCTTTTATTGATTTTCCATTTGACTTGAATTACTGTGGAATGTGCTATATGCACATCTGGCAATACTTCTTCAGCAGAATCCTAAATACAGCAGGAGATGAAGGGCTAACAATACAATGACTCTTTTGGTCAAATGCTACAAAAAAGACTTTATGCAAGAAGACTTTATAATACTGCTAACATATAGCTCAGGAGAAGACCCGAAAAAAATGAATCAACCATCATCTGAAACATACCCTTCAAAAGCTAAAGTGAAGTGCCTTCTCCCCATCCATTCCCTTTTGGACTCATAAAATCCATCATTTGAAGAACCAGCATCATCTTTCTGCCTTTCATCAAGCATTGCTTTTGCCGACTTTACATGCAAGGTAGGGAAACAGATTTACACACACACACACACACAAAAAGGGGGTTGTATTTAAATACCATTACAAACATGTACAAGAGATTCTAAAGGAAAACCAAGTAATACCTCCCAAGTAACTCCTCGGTCAATGGTGAAAGTAAAGAGTACTGTTGAAGCGCCAGACAAGCTATCAGTATGAACTGTCTGCATGGAATACTCATCTGTTATGCTTAATACAAAATAGCTACCAGATCAAAGTAATCACAGTAAAGCATTACCTTGGGTGATTCGTTCATTTCAACATTCTTAGCTTTGATATCAACGATTCCAGAATCCAGCTGCCCTTCGATTCGTGCATTGTGAAGGACAACATCAAGGATACTCGTAAAAAGATCAAACAACCTGATACAAAGAATATGTTAAGAATGGTTCAAACAACTTTACAGAGATATAAAAATCATGTATGATAACTCACTTATTCTGGATATTTGGAGCCAATCCCAGAAGGCGGTTAAGAAAACGAGCGACATCGTGCATATCTGAATCTACAATCCGACCAGAAAGCTTCCCTGCGTCTTTTCCATTGCCTAAGGAAAATCATTTAGTGAGCCAATATATTTGTCCTGAACTATATGCTGAGTATAAACCTACAAATTGTAAATGATCTTCCCAGATGATGTTTTAGTGTATTATCAATTTACCTACAAGCTGTATTATGTTAAGTTGTTGTCATAAGTCCATCAACATACAAGAATCTGAATAATTCAACACTCAAATAACCAATGAAAAGTTAAGACATATCAGAAGATAATTACATCAGACCAAAGGAAACATTCTATATCCAAACAAAGTAGACAGAAATAAATGCTGTCAAGATGCCGTTCTGTGATGATAAAAGGTGAAAAATACAATCACCTTCAATTTGACGAATGGGAGCATAAATAAAAGTTGAAATGCTATCAAGATAGTAAAACATGGAAAAACAAAAAATAATTTAACAATGATAGTCTTTTTTATGAACGTACATACTACAGCATCCCTGATAATTCCAACTGATACTAGAGCAGCTTTTGCTTCATTGATGAATTCTTCGATGCTAGCTTGATTGTCAGAACACCCCGGAGGAACAACTGGAAAAGAATCCTGGTCACCTTGAAAGCAACTATTAGAATGTTGCACAAGGCATGAAGAAGGAAATAGTTTTTAAATTAATTGCAATAGTATAAACCTGCTCCATTATTCCCCTATACATCAAGGTTAACGCCTTCTTCCCATAATTACTATCATAGTTAAACGCACTCAGAGAAGGTCCAGCCCTGCAACAGTGGAAATCTATCCTCAGAAATGTTTAGCTGATGTTTTGTCATAAGTTAAACTGAAATCAGCAGAAACCTGCGATCTCCTTGTGTTAAAGCTCCAAGAGACTCTAGCCTTTTTGCCACAATGGATGCGAAGCGCTTTTCGCCGCCGAGATTAGTAAAAAGGAGCCTGCGGTTGAAATCCCAATTGTTTTTCAGATCTATAACCATCCATCTGGTTAATATATCATCACATTTACAGTGAAATAATAGATAGCAAACAAGTTGAGAAAAGAGCGCCTTGGACAGCCAATATTTCCCTACAATAGATATCACTTCAATTGATTATATAATAAGTTGATCGTTTCATTACTACTCTAAGCACATCGAGTTTGTAAATAATTCCTCACTTCCCAAATCCCAGTAAACATCTAAGTCTCAGCATAAATTCCCTAACAACAAACCAGTTTTGGCAAAACAGGCTCATTGCGTGCCAAAACAGGTTGTGAAATACAAACACATGAACTAAAATACAGCGCACATGGAATTGAGGAGGTAATTTGTTCTTCCAGGTTGGCTGGTGCCAGAAGTTACCATCCCTAAAACGAATGCTGCACCTACTTTGATACCTTGACAAATCAATAGCTGTTCTAACTTTTGGCTATACACGGCATGTTCTCCCTTCAGTAACTAAAAAAACCTCTAATATAGCTCAATACTCTTTGTTTGGAAGCAAATAATACATAAAACTCCTAATGCTAGTCGCCACTTTTACTAGATTGCAACGCATAACCTCAGCAGCAAACGGGGTACAATCAAAATTCAGATGTACTAAAGAACTATTGCCGGGCACCTTTTTCTTCCATCTACAATAAAAAACATGTGCAGCTCTCCTGTGTTGCATAAGGGGAAAAGACTAGATGTACAAGATAACTCGACTGCTCGTATAGTAAATATCACACCTATATTGAGGTGCAGAAGTTTGATTAGAACGATGGGTTCTCCCAAACTGCTGTATTGCACGGTCTGCACTCCAAGGGAGTTCGAGTGTTATATGTACTCTTCTTCTCTGCAAAATTTATTTAAGCAGTTTGAGCTATAATCCAATAGATTATCCTCTGTTATAGTTGCCCAAAACGGAGGAACACAAAACCTGGTTTTTCGCTCTTCTATCAGCATGTAGAGAAACACCAGCTGACCCAGCTTCAGATATAATTGCAATTAGTTTGTTGCCCTCCATAAACTGTTTCTTTTCATGCATATTGATCATCTCCATTGAGACTTCTTTCCTACAAGCAATAAACAAATGCATATGGGATAGGTGAACCAGACTATAAAAAATGCAATGATGCAAGTAAAGCTATCTCACGCATTCCGCGCCTGATAAATAACCCCTTTTCCATCTGAAGCTCTGACTAGCATACCACGACGTCCTGTTATCTCTGCGACATTGTCAGGCCCCCCAAGCTGCAAACATACAAATATGGAAACTTCTCAATATGTGTACAGAATGAACTGAGTCTGGCACCCAAGAATGAACTGAGTTAAGATATTTTACGTATATCTTCATTTCCTATAGCAACACATGGAGCAGGGTAATAAACCTTTTTAACATATTGCAACATGGTGAATTTATTAATGGGGATGGGGAACTCATCGATATGAAATTCGCACTTCTTTTTGGGTGGTGTGTGTGTGTGTGTGTGGGGGGGGGGGGGGGGGGGGGGGGGGGTGTGTTTGGGGGGGGTCCACACTTGTTAATCAGCAAAAAGCATGTAGTGGAGATCTATACTGAGCAGTCCAAGTCGCGATATATCAACACGCTTATGTCATGTGCAGACCATTAGTGCTCATATGATGGATTAAGTCAGCAGCAGATGTTCCTCCCTGCAGCCATTGGTACTATTCATGTCCGGTGACTCTCACGTGAAATGTTATACGCTGCTGCTATTCATGCCAGTCTAATCTTATATATATTAGATTAGATTTAATTGTTATATAGTTGCTAAATTTTTTAGATATGCATCCTAAGGAATTAAAGAACAAGTCATCCTACGGATGAGATTATTACATTATATCTATTTTCAAAGAGCAAGAGGAAGAACATCTACACACCCCAGTCTGTCCTCTCTACCCCTTCCCTTCTGGCACAGCTGCCAGAAGTTGGCATCATTCTGCTACTTACGGAGTCCATTATAGCTTAACTTACAAGAGCCCGTTCAAAACAGAAGCATACCGTTGGCCTTTCCAATCAATCCTTTTGCTACTTTAGAAGAGGTATTCATGAATTCATGGCACTATAAACCTAGTTAGCTGTATGAAAAATCTGTATACAGTCCAAGGACTTTCGCTAAATCACAGCCCAGCACGAGACATGACTATGTGCGCATAAAGAACTTGCGTCGCCTTTCCTCCCCTTGCTTCACAAGAGAGGTTAACATGGAGTTCAGTATAGATGGATTGTTAAGCATATAATGCCCATAACCTGTACTTCCATGTGTAGCTAGTCTCACCTCTACAACAACTTGGTCACACGGGTTAGCACAAATTGCGAAGGTGTTAAAAACCATCGAGTGGCAATCAACATAAGAGCAGAACAATCTTTCCTATAGCAGTAATTGATCCAGGTGCATTGATGCCCCTTTCATACCATACTAATTAAGATCAGAAGTTGAGAAAGCAATATGAATTGTAGATTCAACGTTACCAACAGGCATAAACCAAAACTACCTGATCAATGATATCATCCAGAGGATTATTAGGGAGATCCAAGGAACGTATTATATCCAAAATCTTCTGTTTTTTCTCTACCGCACTGTCGTACCTGATAAAAAATCACAAAGAAACTAGTATATAAACTGGGGACATATCAGAAATTAGTAGGGGATCTTGATACCGCCAATAAACACCTCTTTGAAAAATCAGCAACATGGGCATCTTGCTCCTCTTCCTCGCCTTCTTCCATCTTGCATGTGTAGCAAGACCAATCATCGGTCAACATTCCAGTCCAAGGTGGCGTTAGACAATTAGGGTGAACGTGTCGAGAACAACCAGAACAATGAAGCAACAAACTCTTCTCCTGAAAATTGTTTATATCATTACACAATCAGAACTTCACAAAAACAAAATATTGCTGAAACGATAGCGCAAGAGATCTTTGGCATTCCACAGTTACGACTTATGAGATATTATATTCTATCAATGCGGATCTGGTGCAATTGTAGGCGCGCGCCCTCAAAATCGGAGGCGTCCGCTGCATTTGCTTGCGATTGGTGCGCAATGGAGGTCAACGCCGTTTACAAGGATGATATGAGCGGCGCACAGCAGACCCGGTGCAGAGGAAAGCAGATGCAGGACGGGCAGAGGACCAGGTATAGAGCAAAAGAATCACGTGGGTGGGTCCCAGAGGTGGTAACATGGCTGCTGGAGATCATTGGCAGCAGCATGTGGATGGACTCAGGTGCTGGGGAGATCACCGAGCTGGGCCATATCTGTTTCTGTAGTCACGACCGAGTCTGCCATGAAATTAAAGAAATGGAAAAGATGGGCACTAACACCGTTACAAGGCACCGTCTGCATTAAAATACTAGATCAGAGATGAACAGCAGGGATGTTGAGGGCGCCGCTGAAATTTTGATTTTCTATTGTACATCCACAACCAAATTTTGGCATTGTTATCAGCTCAATGATGGGTATTTTGAATACAGCCAGGTGACTATGCCTATCCTCGTTATAGATATGAACACATGTGAAAATGAAGAACTATGCACAGTAACCAATAAAAGCTATGAATACAGCCAATGTGAGTTAAAGAATGTCATATTGGTTGAATCCGGATAACATTGCTAATACAGCTCTGTATTTAGCACCATACACAAAATACTAAATAGTAGTGAAGAAAGGTCACCTCCTCTGTGTTGCAGATTTGACACATGTGGAACTCTTCATCTGATTCTGTTGATTCATGATCTGAATCAGCTGAAACATTTTATAATTATTATCATAATTAGCATTGTTAATCACATGTGTCCATATAACGATAATAGGGTTCAAGAGAATCATGCTACAATAGTTGGGTTCATTATTTATCTTTTCATTCATTTATCCGTGTCCTTAGTGTCCCTTTTTGTAGTTACCACATTTTATGTTAATACACATGAGCTATCAGAATAAGCCATACACTGTGAAATGATACATCAGTGTATCTAGGAAAAACCAAGTCATTACTAGGAAACTTACATGGAGAATAATCATCAGTGTCATCATCGCTCACATCTACCATTTTGGCTACTTTCCTAACTCGTCCTTTAAATGATACATCGAGTGCAGAATGGCGCTTCCGCTGGATCTCTGTGACTTTATCTTCACCTAAAAGAATTTACACATATAAATCACAAGAGTTCCGGCAACAAGATGAAACATAAGAGGTCGAAAGCATGTGTGCATGACATATATTTTAGAAAAATAATTAACCATGTAAGATAAAAAATGGATATTCTTTTGTACAAGATGTTAAGCCCTATTTGTTTGATTGGAACAAACAGAACTCCAGAGCGTAACTTGCTTATGCAAGTGGAATGCATACTTCAGCAGAAGGAAAAACCATTTGACATCTAATAACTTGCAGGTAACAATATTTCATATATTACAGTACTTTGCAACCAAGTTGGATCAAAGGTATAGCAAAAACCTGGATGAAGCTAATATGATAAAATATTTAGTACAAACCTTGCTGGAAAGAATCGGGTTTTGGAGGCAAAGGGTAGTTTTCTTCTACCAGCTTTAGAAGAAGCTCCCGAGGACCAGAAACAAAGTCTTCCATTTCAACACCCTGATTCAAAATATAATTATGCGAGCATTTGAAATTTAGAGAAAAATTTATTTTCCAACACAATATGCTACAGTGAAAAAAGGAAATGTTCAGTACAAAATTTGATTATTTGAACGGACATATTTTGTGACAGCTTCCTCAGTTCGAGCTTCTCCGGTGCTCTGAAGACCAATCACCACACATTTGTTCTCTGCCAAGGCCTCCTTAGCTAATCTCACAACAGCTGGTACCTTTGCAGACATGCACATATGTCTGAAGAAACGCTGCAAAACAGAATCCATCAGTTTTGCAAGGATTAGGGAGGGAGGGGAGGGGAGGGGAGGGAGAAAGGGGGAGGGGGGGAGCATGTGTTTGACCATATCAGGCAATTATGTACCACACTCACTATGCTATATTACAGTTACTTCTCAAGTTTTCGGTATGCCAAGGCAATTATGTACCAGACTCACATAATGTTGAAAAAACATGCATTCATGGAACTGACAAGAGTAAAGTGTGCGAAGGTGACAAAAGTTCTACTTGTGGAAATATAAGGTTACCTGATGACTGGCCCAATACAACCGCCATATTTGACTTGAATTGCTTTTCTCTTCCGCAGAGAATTCACACGCTGATAGTAGCTCGAGGCGCAATTCGGCCCAAAATTCAGCTGCCTTTCTATACATGATCTGCGTCACAAATTAGATAGTGAAACTTAATGAGCTGTACATCAATTTTGCGTCAAAGATGAGCTATACATGGATGAGCTTAAGCAAAGTCCATAAGCTGAAGATGAATATCATAAAAAAGCAATAAAAAGGTATAAATGCATGTGTTTTTTACATCCTTGGTATAAAAGAATCATAGTAACCAAGCAGATTTACTGTAGCAAATTTAGTAGGACTTGGACAATGGCTACCGAGTTCAGTGCACTCAGTCCACTAGTCATTTTTTGTCCTAGTAATTACTTATGTGGAATAATATAATACACCTAGGATGTAGGATACCGCTGCTATCGAAATAGATTTTCCTGCATTTTTAGGACAAAGGAAGGCCTTCATTTTTTCAATGGGTGGATGCACTTACAAAAAAATCACGTAAATGTTTTTTTTTCTTTCCGGCATAAGTTTGCTACAAAGGTATAACATTTGTTGTGTGGATCTTCCCAACAACTTTTGGTTAAAAAGGAAAGACCATATTAGATGGATTAAACAGTGGTTTCTCTTCACAAAAAAATCATATATAGCAGAGTAAAAAACGTTGATATTGTTAAGAAATGAAAGGGCAAGTTGATAACACAACCCAATAAAGCTGGAAGGCAGAGAACACGACTAAACTAAGTTTTGAGTGGAAATTTTGTTAATAGAGTTTGGTTTTTACCATCATTCTTTCCTCGAGAGGAGCCTCCACTATATCAAAATCAGCATCTTTATAACTTAGTGTACGGCATACATACATACCCCTGCCAAAATTTAACAAAAGTAGTACTCAATTAACCACACTGACAAATAGCATGTACCAGCCACTACTAGAAACAGAAAATAAAAAGGTTGGATGAATGCTATTCAGTTTCCTATGGAGATATTGTACTCATTGCATCCATAGCAAACGAAATCTGACAAAATAAATGCTAACCTAGCTTTCATGTCCATTGCCACGAGTTCAAGAGCTCCCACACCACCTTTCTCAAGAGCACCTGAAAAAGTTCCCACAAGATATGAGCAACTGTTCAAGAGCTCCCACACCATCTTTCAACCTTTGGAAGCTCTGCTTCATAGATACAGTAAAGACTCACTTGTATAGAATGAGTCAAACACTTAGGCAACAGGTTGCTGACTGGCTGGACAGCCGTTTGTAAGTTTTTTTTTACCTATTGCTTTTCTGCTTTTAGATAGGTTTGTACAGTTCTTTGGTTTCGTTTTTTTAATATATATTTACCACAGTAGGGGCTTCCCCTGCTGTATATCCTCAAAAAAAAAAAAAAAAAAGATATGAGCAACTGCATTACATTTACTACTAGTCCAGCTTGAGATACTCAGAGCTGCAGTAAACCAAAGTTGTCCCTGCAGCTCTGCTAACAATATATTTTCAGAAACTTCTTCTTATCCTTAAAGAAATATGCTAGTTCCAACTGAGTCATCATTTCTACACAGTTAAGAGTATTGTGGGCGGCCATAATATAAGACCCACTACTGGGTCTTTGTACCACTACCATGTTTGCTGCCAGCATGGACACATCAGTTGTTTTGTTAATTCCAGGTTTATATGATGAAGCGAAATTCAAACAAAAAAGAAAGGCTCTTTTAAAAATTGAAAAAAGAAAGCAGCAGCAGCAGCAGCAACAACAAAGCCTTTTTATCCCAAGCAAGTTGGGGTAGGCTAGAGATGAAACCTGCAGGAACCAACAAGAGAGGCAAACCAAAAAGAAGAAAGAACAAGAAAAAAGCAGGGGAAAAAGATAAAGGGGTGAAAAGGTAAAAGACCAAAGGGTTAAGGTAAAAAAAGAGGGGGGAAAGGTAAAAAATTGTAGAAAGCAGCAAACCTAAAAATTGTGCAAAGTTCTGAAATGATGTTCCATCACCCCAAAGTCCAAGTCGAACCATGTAGCCTAAATTTCGTGGTTCTGATGCACCAGTTGCTGAACAGTAAATGACCCGGGCCTCAGGTAACTTTTCCTGCGATGTTTGATCATGTTGCAATAATATTCCAAGTAAGTATGTTGATCTATATAAACCGTAAAGCTATATTTCACAACTTAGTTCAATTAAACCTTCTGATGGCAGGCAAGATGGAAAAGTAATTAAAGAAATATGTAGAATTTCCTATGACATGTGGTGACTGGTGAAGCTTAAATCTAAATAGACATGAGATCTATATATAAAAGTATCGGGAGGAAACTTTATATTTTTTAGGGAGTAAAGTATCGTCAACCCTCGGCATATAAATTTTCTCTAAGGGGTTGAGGGTAAAAAAACCCACCATTTTAGTGACAATTTGATACAATAGAAACAATACTACACAGTACAAAGGAGCTAGGAAGTAAGGTAGCCGACAAAACATCATTATATATGGAAAATGGTGTATGATAGCACAGTAGGGGGCTTCCCTACTGTATTACTGTGCTACCCTACTGTATTTTTTTTTAAAAAAAAAACAGCACTATAAAATTAACAAGAGTGAGCCAGGAGGAGATGCTCAAGCTAAGGATGCAATTCAAACAGCCACAAAAGGCAAAACAGAGGAATCCCTCCATTCCAGGTATAAGCATTTCCGGCTATATTTATATTCTGGAACGGAGGTAGTACTTAGGTTTTGTTAACTCTGTGATGCGAAAGATCGGATCGTCCAAACTTAAAGTTCGGTTTTCCTATTTCTTTTTCTGCAGCAATAACTAATTTATGGTCACTGATATGAAAATTTCAAAATTTCAAAAGCAAGAGTTCACTGATGAATCTCCAAAAGAACGACCTTCAAATAAAAGGCGTGCTTCATTGATTAATTACCGACCGATCAGCATTTACGGTAAATTTTACTCAGATGCTGGCATTATGACGGTCAAGTGTCGTAATTTGACATGCTATGGAAAATGAGATCAGATAATAAATTTAGCAAAAAAGTAATCAGTGATGGTGTAAAGCGTATATTTCACCGTACATGATGAGTCAATAACACATATCTCAAAATTTAGGCATAAAGTATTGAGACATTCTCACGGTGGGGCTGCCTTGTGTTAAAAGGTAACGCTGGAAGTTGTGTTAGAAGATCAAACTTCCGGTTCGCACAATGTCTATATGATGATCTTATTAATTAAGAATAACATAATCTCTTAAAGAAACGATACAAGGACAACTGCTGACAAATTTGTCCAGATCTGGAACATCATACCAAATCTTATGTAACCTATGAGCTAGAGCTACAATTGTTTACTGATATTTGTGTGTCATGTGAACACATCTACTAACTGTATTAGAAATCTCCTTTGCGAATGTATTTTACCCTTTTGTTTTAATTATGCACATCCCATTTACGACAACAATGCTATTGATTAAAAAAATTCTACATCATAAAAAGAATTTGTTCCTCGGTATTAAGCATATTTCCTGTGATATTACATGATAATTCAAGGAATTGGCAATGTGAAGAAGATTTTTCTTCCGAGTCAGATTGCGAAGAGCTCAAGGTGTAAATTACACACCTGGATCTCAAGAACTGCTTTACCCGTGCGCGTGGGCTGGCTTCCCGCATCAGGAATCAGATTCTTGGCCTTGTGGCACTGCAAGTAACATTATTTCAGCATCAATGACATACTGAGATAGGCAGATATAGCTACAGAATGAAATAAGTATACCAAGATACAATCATTTTAAATCAAATGTATAACCTCATCAAACACTAGGAGACCGTCAAACTCATGCCCACACCACTGAACCAATTGCTGCAAACGGGAACGGCCTCTCTCAGACGATGCTATTAAGCTGCTATAAGTTACAAAGATTACCCCATTCTTAATCCCAATGGCCTTCGAGTCTAGCTTCGAATATGGTAGCTTATTTAAAGGGTGCACTGCATAATAAATAGACAATATCAGTTGGAAATATTAACCATAAATAGGGATATGTAAGTCAATATTCTTAGTGGATAGAGGATAAGTTCATCTGATAATTTTTTCTGCTGTTTTCACCCTTCTGATGGTGCAAAGTGCAAGGATACGTGTGTGTGTGGTTTTTTTTTTTGGGGGGGGGGGGGTCTCTCTCAAGGACACTGTTGCTGATTCAGGAATTCTAGAATATCTAGATAAATAATGTGGCACACCCAAATCATGTGAATATCACATATTGTTGAAGTTGCAACACAAATAAAATGAAAAAAAGAAGTGAAAACTGCAGTTCATTTCAGAGGTATCACACCTTGGACACATGTTGCACCAACATCGTCTAAATCTCTCCGAGCATCATACTTCAAGTCAGAACCAACAGACACCCACCTGAAATTGTACCGACAACTAAAGTCAAGCAATGGAAGGTGGGCTGAACTATACAGTACTGTCGAAATTCAGCACAACTGCACAATCAGCTAGGGAATATGATTCTTGCCAAAAGACTTACACTGCCTTATGCCTTCCTTGCTGCCAATTTTCCCAGATTAATCCAGCAATTGTTCGACCCTTACCAACACCAGCGCCATCACCAATGAAAAAACCTGCTCTATCACCAGTAGGGAGATGATGAAGGTGCCGCTGTCATAAAAAACAACACAGATAATTACAAGAGGTTTGATATGTAAACTGGTTGCATAATAATCACAGGATAGAAACCAACCTGACAAGCATAAACTATTGTTTCGATTTGCAAACAAGACAATGCCTTTGTCTTATCCAATTCATCCATGATTTTCATGTTGTAAGTCGGTTCAGGAGGTTGCACAGCAGATAAGGAAGAAGTTTCTACGACTGGATCTGGATGAGACTGACCAAGGGATAGCTTGGGAGGCCTCTGGAAAAAAAAAAAAAAGTGCACATATAGTAAATTCACAACCAATCGGAAAGCACTGTGATTTACAAGATTTAGAAAGCATCACTACAAAGTGCACACCCAGCATCAAAGTCCACAGATGGACAATGGAGTACTTACATAGTCAGTGAAAGTTTCTCCAACAGTGCCACCTTCATCTTCTTCGCGCTCAACATCAATAGCGACCTGCTTGACAAATACCCTCAGTAAGTTCCAGGCTGTGAGCATTGTAACACAACATACGAAGCAGACAGAGATAAACAGATAAACAGCGGGATGATAATGACAAAATGCCACGAAAATTTCATTTATTAATTATTATTCAAGTAAAATCAAGAATGATATGCATAAGCAACAAATATATTGAGCAAACGTGCCATAGTATCCTTGAATTAGCAGTCTGCAACAACTAATGCATGTGCAAAGGTGCATAGAGAAAATCTGAAACCAAATTCTTGTAAAATTGTAAGTGATTACTGAGTGGCTAATTCAACTACCACAATGAAATCTAATGCCCGAGCAATTGAACTCCATGCATGCTGAAGGAAAGAAATACATAATTCAGATGTTTGCTGACAATGTTGATTGCTAGAACTTGAAAAAAATGCCCAATCTGGAGCAAAATCTACATGGATGGAACTCTTCCTATTTTGCCTCCCCTTTGAATATGTTCCCTTTACAAAAATGGAAACTAGAAAACAGAATTCCTCAGAGACTTAATGTTTCCGTGAAGAACTAATGCATCAAACTAGAAAACACAGTTATGTCGCTCCGTATGCTCATCGATTACCTTCTTGACTTTCAGGTCCCAATTGACTATCAGGCCCCAATATGTACTGCACGATGAACTGGCACTACGACACGACAACATACCTCATTGATCTCCTCGGGCGGCTGGGCAGTAGGAAGCACCATAGGTATCGTCCCACCAGCCACCAGTTGCAGCGGCTGCGTCACACCAGGCGGCAACGTGGGGAGGAAAGGAGCTTGCGGAGACTGTGTCGCCGGGTCCGAGCCAGCCGGGGCGGCCGCGGCGTTGTTGGATGAGGCAAGGAAGTTCTGGAGCTTGGCGTGGTCCACGGCGAGGTCGACGCCGCACTGCGGGCAACGGAAGCGAGCGAGGCCATGGGGCACGTTGAGGACGGCCTGGCAGCGCGCGCAGGGGAGCTGGATCTTCGTGGGGTCCACCCCCTGCGCCTGCGGCGCACCCTTCCGGGGCTGCTGAGGAGCAGGGGCAGCGGGCTTCGCGGGAGATTTGGGTGGGGGTGACGATGAGGAGGACGCGGCAGGCTTGGGCATGAGCTGCGGGGGAAGGCGCTGCGCCATGTGGCACTTGGGACAGATGAACTCGGTCATGCCGGGGCCAACGGCAAGGACGCCGCGGCATCCGGCGCAGCGCACCTGTACGGGGGCGGCAGCCGGCGAGGGGGACGAGCCGCCGGCCATCGGCGGCGAGGGTTTCCAGGGAAGGGAGGAGTTGGGGGCGTCGGGTTCCTTCCTCGCTCGAGAAGAGCAGGAAAGAAACCGAAACGGCACAGCCAGAGAGTGGGGTTGGTTGGTCTGGGCATACTTGAAGATTTCAGGGCTAGTTGGGTGCCTGATGCAATTTGAATAGCTTGAAAAATTGTGAAGATAAAATTCCTCTCAGAAAATTGTGAAGATAAATTTTTCTTTACACGTCATCTCATAAGCACATCGTGTCATATATTTTGAGCTCTTTTACAGTGCCCTCAAATAAACATGGGCCCTTCATTTCTCTAATCCAAAGGTCCAGGTTTGTTTCGACTCCCGAATGAAAAAAATATACTCATATGGGTGAGGATGGAGTGGTTTGCAGCAGTGCCATCTAATGTAGGTTCGCCGACCTCGAATCGCCCACCTGTTGTTTAGCCAGAGTTAGAAGGCAACCGCCATCGTCCTTGGCTGCAAACGGAATCAGGCCGATAAGACATGTCCAGAATGCGATTTTCTGACGGCATTCTTCATCACTTATTGCCTGTATACCGTCGAGAATGATCGGGAGAGCACTCTCGATTGTCGACTGGTGATGAAAGTTAATCGAGATCGGGCGTCTTTTGTACGGCGGCGGCATGATTAGTTGTTATGATGGTCCACAGATTAGGTTTAGGCAACTAACCACGCGGATAACTAGTTATTCGTAAGAGATTTGACCATGTTACCCTTACAACTTGGATGGTCATATACGTTTTCTACTCCGACCCCCTACGGGAGTATAAGGTACCGTAAAAAAGCTCTATATTATAGAATATAACAATCAAGGGGGCCTTAGATTTCTCAACTATGAGATCTAAAAATTCAATGTTTTAGATTATCATTATGGATACCTCAGCTTATTGGGCGTGTGAAAGCTAACTTCGATCTATAACAGCTTCTTGTCAACCAGCATAACCCATACACCAATATAATCAAAAGGCCTAATATTGTCCTCTGCTACTACTCCGACCCCTTACGGGAGTATAAAGTACTGTAAAAAAGCTCTATATATAGAATATAACAATCAAGTGGGACTTAGATTTCTCAACTATGAGATCTAAAAATTCAATGTCTTAGATTACCATTATGGATACCTCAGCTTTATTGAGCGTGTGAAAGCTAATTTTGATTTATAACAGCTTCTTGTCAACCAGCATAAACCATACACCAATATAATCAAAAGGCCTAATATTGTCCTATGCTTCTTAGTTGTCCACCCAAATCCGTCAAAAAATAGGATCGTATAAATCCACATGTATGTAGAATTATGTAGTTACATAATTTAATTGCATAATGTTTATTAAAACATGCCTAAATTAAGTTTTAAAAATTCATTTTCGGTGTTGCGCTTCACGTTGTCTTGTTGTCCGAGTTTTAACATAATGATACTTGAAATGCACCGAGGTATGCATAGTGGTTGCAATGGACAAAAAAAAATGTATCCCGGCAAAGGAAAAAAGAAGGGCTAAAATGAGAGTAGCAATGCATAACCACAACTCGTCTTTAGGCCAGTCTCAATAAACCTTTCATCAACATTAATTAAGGTGTCACATCAACAAAATAGACGACATGGCACATCAGTTAAGATAAAAGAGGAGAAATCTCTTTCATCCCCATGAAAGGTATGGGACACGGTTTCATATATATATATAAGGTTATTGAAAGACCCATTGAGAACAAAAACTTTCATCCCATCATGGTTTGACCAATCTCAATGCAACAATTTAATATCATGCTTTGTTTATAAAACCGTGAAATGAAATTATACATTGAAAGAGGTCATTTCATTTATCATGTGAAAACTCTAAATATGACGTAACACTTTTGAAAAATGTGAAATGAAAGCATGCACTTAGACTGGCTTTATACTTAGGTTAGACGGTCGATTAACAAGATCCACTCATCTTCATGCTATAGCCGACGCCTCACCTCCACAAATGAAGTAGGGCTACTCTTCCAGAAGGTGCTTGCGATCTCGCCCTCCTCCACCATCGGGCGCCCTGCTTCCATGACCCCAACCTTTGAATTTTTAGATCCATAGTTGAAATCCAAGTTGCACTTGATTTTTACATATTCTAAAAATATAGAATCTAATGTGCTTCTGAAATGAGATAAAATGTAAATTTATCTCCACGAGTTTCTGAGAGGAATGTAAAATCTCATTCGAGTTTATTTTAAAATGACATTTCGTTTTCGTTATTCAAAGTGGAATTTGGAATGGCAACAAACTATGGCCATTTGCTGCATTTGGCGCTATTGTGAGTGACAATGACAAAGGTGTGGTACAAAAGTTTCTTGGTGTGCAAAATCAACTTTCTTGTAGTCCCCAAAGGCTAGGACCACGCTCTCAGTAGAAATCTAAGTAAATTGCACTAAAGTCGAGGCAGAGGGCTCTCGCGCTCTTTCTGCTGGACAAGGCTCATGACAGAAGGCCTTCCGCCTCGGTAAATCCAGGGAATCCTATACCAGCATCCTGTGCATTCACTAAAAACGAACGGCAGATGCAGCAGTAGATGCACAAAGCATACGTAAGGCATATAGATCGTTTTCTATCACAACATTCATAATCATACTAAGTATTTGGTTATACACTAAACGACGGGTACCCAGGCTGAACTTAAGGTTCAGTGTTACAGACAAAAACCAAGTTAAACCTTCATCTTCCTTTCCTTCATATATTGCCATGAACCAAGGCAAGATTGGTGGAGCAGTCGCCTAAATCTTTGACCACACGAGCCCAAAGAATAGAATAGCGGAGAGAAATCAAAATATGGCTCCAAAAATTTCATCATCACTTTCTACCTCTTGGACCTGCACCGCGAATATGGATTGGGAATCAGAATCGATGACAGAAGCTATAATAATGTCTGGGTAATTTCCAGAAGGTGCAAGTCGGTAACATCGCTAGATATTACCAGTGGAAAACCTGGAGGTGCTGATGGTTCACCTGTTAGCTTCTCTGGAAAGTTGCTAGTTGGTATCATGTTGCGCGCTCGTTTATCTGGTATCATCTTATCCTCCTGCATTTTTCTCTGACTTTCTTCCATAGCAATCATCTTTTTCCTCAGAGTGGCTGCTTCTTCTTCAGCCCTTCTTTTAGCCTCCATGGCTTCCGTCAAAGATGCTTTCAAGGTTGCCCTCTTCCGTGGCCTACTTGGGCAGGTACCAAAGTTGCGTACATCTGAACTGCTTCCTGAGCCTTCAGCCTGCTTTTGACATTGTTCACGGATTCGCGCCTGGAAGTAGAATGGAATCTCAGCTCTTCCATGCACAATCCACATAAAGAAACATTTTTAGTATGAAATTATTTTCTCATGTCTTACAATGGCATCAGCTGCCGCCTTCTTCATAGGCTTCCCATCCTTGGGTGTGTGAGTCAATAAGAAGAACTCCTCATGAGTAGGATCATCCTTATTAGGCCGTTTTTCCCTCTGTTGCACGGTATGACTCAGTTAATGCGTCACTAATAACGAAAGGAAAGGAGCAAGCTTAAATTACCTCCTCTTCAAGTAAACGTGCAAAGCTCTTTGTTCCCGAGGTAGAGAAGGTGGTTATATTCGCCGTATTAGCCTTATTTTTAGCACTTAATGCCTAACCACCGAAGAATAACCAATCATTCAACAAGAAATGAAAACGATAACATAAGCTACGCAGAAGAAAGGGATTCAAAGTACTACCTGCGCTTTTTCAGTACTCCAATATGCAACTAAGAATCTCCATTGTTCTTCGAGGACACGAGGATTCCGATCAGCAAGGCGCTCCTCCTCTGTCTCATGAGTATCAAAATGCTTCTTTTTAAGGATAAATTTCCAAGTCTTCCACTTCTTTCCTATAGATTTAACGATCCATGACTCGTCAAGTCTAGCAATGTCGAATTTGAGCTACATCAACAAAGGAAGGTTGTGAGAGAACAAAACAAGGCACCGAAAACAGAAACCATGTTAGTGCATACCTTCACAATATGACACATGACAGCCTTGTTTTTCTCTGGAACATGTTTCCAGCTATGATACGCAAGAGGTGCTAATATTCCATCCCGTGCTAATATGCCCAGAAAGTTTGTTAATGTCGTTGATTCTTTTCCAATAGGCTCACCTATGGAGTTCACTGAAACTGGTACACGCACACCCTTTGGCAAGGTCCAAACTTTTAGACACAGTGTTGAGCTACGAGGACGCCGACCTATTTTGGAAGAAGAAAGAAAATTCAGAAGTCTGAACAGCTACGTGAAACATTTATGCAGAGTCTTAGAACTTCTTGGCATAATGATGACACAAATAAACAAAAAAAGGAACTGGAGCCAGGTTTGTCTAATTTATACCGCCGGATCATCAAACATTATGCCACCTGTGTTGGACTAAGAAAACTCAGCTGAACATTCACTTAACAAAATTTGTCCTAGTGAACTAGAATAAATGAGAGACTACTCTAGTATATAGAAAAATAAAACAACCAAATTCTACCAGTTTTACAAAATAGCCACGCTGGCATGATGACCTTGTCATGTAAGGTGTACAAAAAAATTATTTAGAGAAAAGAGTAGCATTATCACCACATATATAGAGATCCTGGGCATAGTCATATATAAATAAAAACAATATAAAACGTGATACCCATGAGTTGATTGCAATGTTTCATGACGAGAAAAATGATAATGTTGTTTGATGCATATTGTCTTCTATTATTCCCGTAATATTATTTTTCTGAAAATCTATATATTATCTCACTGGAACTGACCAGTCCAGAAGTTAAAGAAAGAACCAAAAGGCAATAGCCAAAGCTGCAATTCCACCTTGATTTCTGAATAATAGCCATCAATCAGCTGACCAGTATCACGGATTCATAGAACAAAGTAATGAAATCCCCAACATGTCACTTTTCTTCTTGCAGCAAAATGAGTCTACTAAAAGCCCAAAATTGCACAGGTATCCTTGACATGACAAGACAATTGTTCCGAATGTAATTGCCATAAAAAATCTGGAAAACATGATAGTAACATGACCATAATCCGAAAATCAGAGTATCAAGGATGCACTGTTTCAGGCTCTTTCTATTTCCCCTACCTTCCACGAATTAAAACTCTAGCGACGAGCACAGGAAAAACAAACTTTAAAGTGCTTTGCTCCTCTAAGAGGATAAATGGGGTGAGCCCACAAAAAACTGGGCGAATGTCACCACTCTGTTATGGCTTCAGCATAACCAAAATAAAAATTAAAGAGATAAAACATAACCACGACCCCCCCCCCCCCCCCCCCCCCCCCACACACACAAAAAAAAGAAAAAGAAAAGAAAAAGTGGAAGGGTGATAGAAGTGCATATTACCGTTTTTCTGAGATGCTGGCTGCAGTTCCTGTCCTTCTGAATCCATTGTATCATCCAGGTATGCCTCATCACTGTCATCAGACCTTAGCTGGGACATCATCCAATAAGCCGAAGACTTTGCAAGAGCCTTTCTAACCTCTGGAGGAATATAGTTACGAGCAAAATGCTCAGGATCAGACATGCTAGGGTTTGTTGTAGAAGGTGGCGGAGCTGGATTTGAGTTCTCCAAATTGTTAGAGCTCGTTCGAGGAATCTCATGCCGAGGGGATGGACTAGTGCATAAATTGCTGATCATTGTATCCACATCCGGAGGGTCAGACAATACTGGAGATGCAGCATGTTGACCATCAGGCTCACTTTCTGTTAGTCCATCATCTATAATGGCACCTGGCATGTGGCCATTCGGAGAAGGAGCTTGGCGTACAACAATTTCCCTGTGTGTTAATTCAGTGTCTATAACAGGTAGTTTGTCTGTGACAGCAGATACATCCTTTGCCAGACGTTTGCTACGCCTAAGTTGAAGACCTGGATTTAAAGCAGCGATCAAACCCCTCCTTTTCCTGTTGTGAACTCTGTGACGTCCTGGCTGTTCCTTTTCTGCAGGGGTTACTTGATTATCCAGTTCCATGCGTGCCACAGAACCAGATTGATCCTTTTGCACCTGTTGTGTGGCTTCATTTCTTATCCGCCCATGTCTTCCCTCTGCACCCACATTACTGAGGCTAATCAGCTGCCTGGTTCCTGTCCTATCATTATCGCCAGCAATAGTCTCACTGACCAGTTGAACACGCACATCTTCCCTGTGGTTTGCTTCATTCAGAGGCACTTGTTTGTTCCCCTGAACATGAATTGCCCCATTTGCAGATTCTACCTGGGCATGCTCTGGGGATATCACATAACAAGAATGCTGTTTTTGTGACTTCTGCATAA
Source organism: Eragrostis curvula (assembly GCA_007726485.1). Taxonomy (NCBI): domain Eukaryota; kingdom Viridiplantae; phylum Streptophyta; class Magnoliopsida; order Poales; family Poaceae; genus Eragrostis; species Eragrostis curvula. Next base: position 22,396,308 of record RWGY01000031.1, read on the forward strand.
TCTTTATGGGAGTCTGCATCTGCCTATCCTCAACATTTACAGCTCTGGGCTGGATGGAGCGCCCAGCTGTGCCATCAATATATGCTGAGGTAGTATCATTAATATGATCAATGCACCCTGCTTCTCTAAGAAGTGCAGAATTAACAGAATCTTGTGGTGGCTCAATAACTCGATCCATATGCCCTTGATGTGCCTGCTTTGTACGACCAGAGTAGCTAGAACGAATGTCTTGAGCCTGATGCTGATTTAGAGGCTGTCCTTGTCTTCTCTCTGCACTAGCAATGCCAGGAGGCCCAGGACGGCCTGGATATATGCTCTGCTGTTCCTTATACCTTCCAGTAACTCTGTTGACCCCATCGACCTCTCCTTCATCAGTTGTGTGATAAGGTTGACCTGATTCTACCGGTTCTGTACTGAATCGATTCGGGCGCTCTATCTGTGCCTGTTTGATACAAGTTAGATAATTATTAGGTTGTATTCGGATCAATCTTGCACAAATGTAAAGTTCAGACCACAAGCAGCCAAAAAGTAGGGGAAGTATGGACATTTCAGGATTAAGGTGGATCCAAGTACAGTGATGCCTGTTGCAACTTCCTTACAGCTTGCAGTTTGATAGTTACAGCTATTTGTAAAATTCTACAGCAGCTACATAGATGAACCCATCTCAAGTTTGAGGCCACAACCACTGTAGGAAATGTTATCCAAACCTAAGAATAATACTACAGACTGGCCGACGGAAGACAATAACCATTTAAGTATAATAAAGGGAAAATATAATTCCTGCGCTGAGCCATAACCTACAACAAGTGCCCAAGCGATTCAACATACCTCACAGGCGCGAAGGATGGGGGCGCCCGAGGAGGAGGCACCGAGCGGCACCACAGGGACTGCATCCGCTGCCGCCGCGGATGAGAGGAGGTAGTGCCGGAGCTGCGCGGTGTCAACGGCGAGCTCGGCGCCGCAGAGCGGGCAGGCGCAGCGCGGCAGCCCGACAGGCACGCTCAGGAGCGCGCCGCATGCGCCGCAGGGGAGCCGTGCGCCACGGACGTCCGCGGCGCCCCGGGGCAGCGGAAGCGCCTTCCGGCGGGGAGGCTTGGGCATCAGCTCCGGTGGGAGCGACTGCGGCGTGGCGCAGTCCGGACAGATGAACTCCGTCAAGCCCCGGTCCACCTCCAACGTCTCGCCGCACCCCGCGCACTGCACCTCCAGGGGCTCCGCCTCCGCCGCCGCCGACGCGACCGGCGGTGGGGGCGCCATTGCGCTCGGGCAGGGGCTAAATCGTGGTGATTTCCGTTTTGCGGCGCTGGGGAGAAGTGGGGGATTTTTGAGAAACGTTTGGATCTGCGACTTTCTATAGTGACGGTCCAGGGTTTGTTTTTTCCCTTTCTTTTTCTTTTTGATCAGGAGCCTTCAATCCTGAACGATTAGCGACGGTATAGGTTTTGTTGTGTTCCTATCGTTTTACAGGAGATTTACAAAATTGTGACGGGTACTGTCTGCACGCTTGTTTCAATTTAGTTACGGTTCTAACATTGTTTCAAAAAATTTGTATGTCTTACTTTCCAAAATCCAAATTCATTTCTCTCTCTCTTTTTTCATTCTGCATCTCTATCTCTATTCTCTTTCACTCATGGTCCTTTCGTGTCTTCGTCATCTTTTTCACTTTTCTTTAATTTTCCTTCTCAAACTTAAAATTGCAAATAAACTAAAACAAAGTAAATAACCAAATAAGGATAGTCTAACAACATCATTGTGTTAGACGATAAAACAAAATGAGAAAGAATGAGACGAACATAATTAATGAAAATAGGAAATTTAAAAGTTTCAAGTCGGTTAATAAAATAAGCATAGTATAGATTTGCTACAAGCTCTTATGAATATCAGAGCATCGTCACCGCATCTCACCGCTGCCATCTTCATTTTCACCCCCGCCCCCGTCCATCCATCCTCCTTCACCGCCAGAATTTATTGTTCTTGGCGTGCCCTCAAGATCATGTGCTCGATTTTCTTTTCAGAGTATTGGCTCCCACTAGATCCACGAGTGACCGGTTTTCTTTCTTTTTTTGCCACCATGTGGGACCCACGTCCCCCCCCCCCCCCCCCAAATCTGGATCGAACAAACATGGTGCCACTGGAGCCGTACTCCGCGCTCGCCGCCGCCAGAGCCCGCCATTGTCGAAGCCTCTCCGGAGCGTCGTTGTAGCCGCAGCCCTCGGTCGTGCACAATGGAGCCTCTCTCACATGTTGCGCCCAACGCAGCTGCCACGCCCCGTCGTGGCCCGCTGCATGCTTCATGGCCATTTGAGTTAAAACTCCAAGGTATGAATGTTTTGGTGAATGGATGAGAACCATGTATGTGACTAACATATACTTTGAGTATCTTATCCTTAGGTCACGTGGAAGCAAGTACGACACAAACCAACCTCTTACCTCAAGTCAAGGATGATTGGTTGCCTCGTCAACTCATGGACGGACTTGATGGAGTCACGGTCGAGGAGATGGATCAAGGCTAAGGACATGCTAGACTCAAGCAAGTGTTGGCTTGGTTAGATGTTAGCTTGAGTCCATAGGAAAATCCGGACTATCAAGAGGGTTCGAGTTGGTACTCTTCGGTAAACACTAGTATAGAGATCGTTTGGATGCATGGTGTGTCTCTCAGGCGCTAGGGTTGCAGAGGAAGAGTGCAGGAACCAAGGAAGAAGGTGTTGGAAGCGAGGATCAAGGGAGAAGATCAAGTTCCAGCTGAAGGAGAAGCCACCGTATGATACGGTGCGGTGACTGCAGGGAGAAGATCAGTGAAGATCAACTCAGCAGAAGTTACAGGAGAAGCAGTCAACGTATAATACGGTGATAGTCAGCGTATGATACGGTGACCATGGACAGGAAAATCCAGTGAAAGGAGAGTCACTGGTAGAGTCACCGTATTATGGCCACCGTATGATACGGTGGGTCACCGTATGGTTTCCAGGGGAACTGCAAAATCGACTAAGTTGAAGAGAAGAAGGAAAAAGAGTCACCGTATGATACGGTGCTAGTGGTGACTACGGACAGGAAAATCCAGTGAAAGGAAAGTCACTGGTAGATTCACCGTATGATGAACACCGTATGATACGGTGGGTCACCGTATGGTTTCCAGGAGAAGTGTAATTTGGGAGAGTTGCTGAAGCTGGAAAGAAGTAGTCACCGTATGATACGGTGCTAGTCACCGTATGATACGGTGACTAAGAGAACAGTGCCTTTCGCAGGAAAGTGAAGTCCCAGTCGACCGTTGGATAGTCACCGTATGATACGGTGACCAGAGAAATCTGGGCAGTTTTGTTGCAACGGTTAGTTTCGTGGGTGGAGCCTATAAATAGCTGGTTGCTTGCCTCTTTGAGGTGCTCTTGGACAGTCCAAAGGAGGGGAGGTGCTGTCAAGAAGCCAAGTGAAGGAAGAAGAAGCATTTTGAGGGATTTGAGTGATCCAAGTGCTTGAGAAGAGTGACACCATGTGCATCCTATGATCTCTAGGCTAGTGAGTGCTTGAAAGGGCTGACTTGGGTTGTTACTCCTGGTCTATGGCAAGGCCTAGACCGGTTAGACGTTGGTGGTGAGCTTGCCAAGAGTGTGGAAGCCGCCGCAAGTTTGTACACGGTCTTTGGGCTTCCCGTGTGAAAGAAGCTACGTGAAGAGAGCGCCTTTTGGACCGCATCACGTGCGGATCCTTACCTTCGGAGGAGCATCCGGAGTTACCGGTGGGACGTGCCCGCGTCTTCACTCGGAGGGTGAAGAATGCTCTAGAAGAGATCGCCATCGAGTGGAGGGAGGGGTCGAGACTCCGCCGAGAGTGACCCAAAGTGGAGTAGGGGGAGGCGCCATCCTCCCGATACCACGGGAAAAATCATGAGCATTTCTATCCCTTTCTCTTTACTACTTGCATTTACTTATTGCTTTTATCTTACTTGCTAGTAGTACTTGAGATTGCCTTGTTTACTTGTTGCTCTAGTTATTCCCTTGGTTCATCCATATGCTCTCTAGTTACTTCGATCATATGGTTGCTTGTTGACTTCATGTGTAGCTTGTTTGCTAGTTGATCTAAGGACTCTTTCTTAGTGTGCTAATCACCTAGTAGATCTTCTAGTGCCTTGTGCTTGGTTGCCTAGCTTGTAGCGTATCTTAGGTTTGCTCTTACCTAGTGAACTAGTTCATATCTTGTGCTTGTCTCTTATGCTATCTCTAGTTCACTAGGTTAAGGACTCTCCTTAGTATGCTTCTTTAATTATACTAGAACTACTTGCTAGGAGTTGAATGGGTGATTTGTGTTAGGAGAAAAATTGATAGTGTGCATCGATTCACCCCCCTCTCGGTCACACGGTCCTTACAATTGCATTGCAGCGGTCCGCGTCGAAGCTAGAGAAGTTGACTGTTGTGACATGAAGTTTTGAAATCCGGTTGAAACTCCTCCAAATCGAATTGAAACTTCTTAAAATTGAATTGAAGTTTTCAAAATTGAGTTGGACACAAGTTTTAACTCAAATGAAACTTTCTCTCAAGAGCAATTACTAGACGCATGGGGCGTAGGTTAATTACCATATACCCACGTTTGTTTTAGTCCCTCTGACCCCGACCCGTGGCGTCCTCTTCCACGAACTGAGACCCCTGCCAAGCCTGTCTTTTAGCACTCGCCCTTCCTTCTAAGGCAGGTGGTTCTTTGGCGAGTCCTCAACCCCGATCCCTAAGACTTAATTGTGAGCACTAACTCGTCAGCGGGTTCACAAATATCCCGCCGAAGTTGGAAAAGAGGCTCTAAAATCGTGCCGCACAACTATAGCACAATAGATAAGGTGATGTTGCAGTCCGACTGCCATATAGTTTCTTCCTTCGGTAATATCAAAAATAATCGAAACCATGCTACAAACGTGTCTCAGAGACTTCCCTCGGTAATAGATCATCCTCAGGGCCGGTCCTGAGATTTCGGGGGTTAAGGACGAAATTACAAACGAAGAACCCTTCGATATAAAATAACAATATAGCTATATTTATAAATTTAATTTTTTTTGGCGACAAAGAAATTAAAGTGCTTATATTATCATTAGAAATTTTTTGAAGGTGATCTCTTTTTATTTGATCAATACTAGCTTTTTTTTCTCTCCTTTTTTTTATCCCGATGCATACTTGTAAGATATATCTGTGCAAATGTGCCATGTGCACTTAGTGGTGGAACTAGAACTTGTCGAGGGGGGAGGGGGGTAACTCTATAATTTGGGTTGCTTTGTTTTTTTTTTTTAACCTTATGGGTGCATATTCGTGAGTTGAGAGGGTGCATGTGTGGTGAATACAAGATGGAAGCAGTGAATTTTTCTTGACAACTGTTTGCGAACTCAACCAATGAAGGCCATGTAGATCTGCCCTTATGTGCAGTGTGATTTGTGAATGAGTGATTTAATGTTGATATGTTGGGCCCATGTAAATAATCCTAGCTAGTACTCAATCAAGATTATAATGCGAAACATTCCTTCACTCAAATCCTCGTACTGCAGAGGTGTCTCGGAATATTTCTCAATGACATACCAGTAACTCAATAACTGCTGTCAGCATACAATCTAGAACCCTTTAGAAAAGAAAAAACTACTAGCAGTCAGCATAATCACGCCCCCGTCGTGCCAAACGTGACTCCCCGTCCGGAAGCCCCTTTTCTCCGAGGGCGAAAGCGCGAAAAACCACTACGAACCCACAAAAACCTAGCCATCACTCCCCACCTCTGCCTCTCCCATGGCGCCGCCGCCCGGGATCGTCGAGGTGCGGTGCGCGGGCTGTGGAGAGACGCTGGACGTGGAGCCCGGCTTGACGGAGTTCGCCTGCCCCGACTGCGGCACGGCCCAGGCGCTCCCGCCGGAGCTCATGCCACGGCGCCCTCGCCGCGCGCTCCCGCTTCCCGGGCGAGGCGCTTCCTTCGCCGCCACACCTTCTCGCGTCTCGTGCGGGGGATGCGGTACTGTGCTCAGCGTGCCGCATGGTCACGGCCATTTCGCCTGCCCGCTCTGTGGGGCGGAGCTCGCGGCCTCCCCGGCTGCCGCCGTTTCTGTCCTTGCACCGCCCGCTGCAGTTCCAATCGTTTCTAGCTGGCCGGCGCAGCCCTCCGAGGTACTCACCATTCATCGTTATTTATCCCCCAGGGTTTCCGCTGCAGTGCATTGTTTTATTGGTTACGTGTTACGACATTGAACGCCCAGTGGCAATGAAATGACTTAGGGGATGTACGATGCAAATATACTTGGATAGATGATTAAGGAGATAGTATAATTATTTCACAGATGCTTAGAGGGTTTGACAAAATCAAGAGTGAAATTAATCATCTATCACCACATCGCCTAAACTTGAGTGTTTTCACTGGGTCAGAGCACCTGCTGCCCCTGAAATGTTTTTTTTTTTCCCGGATGTCTCACGTAACTAGACTGCAGCACTGAACGCATTGGCAAGAGGCTGAGACTTCCGCGGGGCACTTCTGCTGCCTCCACTGTGTCAAAAAATGGTGGCAACTTCCTTGAAGGGCCTTGGCACCTAGAAAAGCTGTATGTGGCCTTAGATGGTACTCCCTCCGTTTTTAAATTGTTGTCGCCATTGACTTTTTTGCTATCTTTGACCATTCGTCTTATTCAAAAAAGTTTTAAAAATATCATATATTTTATGATGATTTGTTTTATCTTCAAAGTAAGTTTGAACCTAACTTATAATTTTGCATATTCGAACAACTATTTTGAATAAGACGAACGGTCAAACGTAAATAAAAAAGTCAATGACGACAGCAATTTAAAAACGGAGGGAGTAGCTGTTAATATGCTTCGCTTTTTTCGTAGTACTAGATTTTGTAGTTAAATTAGCTTTAAGAGTCTAATAATAGAATTGGTGATACTACAAGTGGAATCGAATGAGAAACACATATCTGGTTTGTATTGAAAGTTGAAATAAACCTAATTGCTGCAAGAAGAGATTATATAGGATGGCCATGATTACTCCAGATTCCATTAGGTCGATCGGGTTGTCAGCATTGATCAGGATTGTTAAGTTCTTACGGTGGATGTTGCAATAGTAACAGGTGAGCTTCAGGTGAACTTGACTTTATAAGAGTAAGAGGAAGAATTGTTGAATTCTTGCTTGGTTAAGAAATAGGGATTTGGAGATAGTGTTAGGAGGGCATGGAGTGCTTGACAGAGCTCAAATAAAGAGCTAATTAGTTAATCTTTAAGCCACATGAGACGAATTTCGATTTGACTGAAACATTGAGGTTCTGGAACCTTTTAGCTACTTTATCATTTGGATATTTACCATTTGTTTTTCCCTTTCGACAAGTAAACAATACCTCTGGCAGCAATAAGAAGTTGCTTCCGTAATCACCATTTTTTGTGATGCAATTTTGACCATAAATGCTTGAACCACATAATTGTCAACTTACAAATGCTAAGACCACAAAGGCAAATTGTGCAACTAATTTACTTGTATAAGCTGGTATGAATTGTCTGCACATGTCATAGTGGCAGTTGTTTTATGATCAAATGGAATATCTCTGTTTGTTCTATCTCATAGTTTGTTTTTCCTCTCTATGTCGTCCCATTTCATGGAGCAGGTGCGTGCTGGGCCTTCAAGTCAATCAATTCATGCAGGGCAGATTCTAAAGCCTATTCATTCCAAGCAGAAACATGAACAGCGTCCCAGATATTCTGTTGGAGAGGAGTCATTCAGTTCATTTAGAGCTGACACTGGAACAGAAATCCCTGTTGTAGGAAGGCTACAAAATGGGCCTTCTGATCCTTCATCTCACAGAGAGGAGTCACATGATGAGACAATCAATGGAAGTATTTCCAGGCCTGGCAAGAAGAAACATACATTTGCAGCTGGTCCTGAATCTTTTCGTGCAAGAAAGGTGCAAGAAGAGCATCCTATTCACGCCTTCCTTGCATCTGAGGCTCAAGGAATGCCTTCTAATTCCTCAATGCATAAAGACAAGGCTGAAGGGCTTCCCGATGACATAGCTATAAGGCAGAGCAAGCAGAAAACTGGACATGTGATTGTCTCTAGTAGTATCGAACTGGAACGGATAAAGTCTCGTGTTCATATTGACGAAGTGCAGCAAGCAGGTGAAATTCCCAAGAATGTGGGTCATGCAGACCAGGCACAAGTTCGTTTGGCCACCAAAGCAACAGAAAATGGTAAAAAGAGTTCCAAATATAGTAAAGGAAATCAGAAGAGGAAAAATAAGCCTGTAGTGAATTCTTCCAATGAACTGCCTCATCTTAGACGTAGTAAGCGCTTGGTAAAGGGGTCTGTGGACCTAGTTGATTCTGAGCCTATCCAGAAGCTAGATGCTTCCCTGAATCAAAGCCAATCTGAAGCGCCACGTACTGAGAGAACTTTAGCTGATCCTGACCCTACTTCTCCAGTTCGGGACCGGTTTCCTCATGCTGGCTCTAGTGAACTGGATGATGTTGATGCAACCACACCAGATCCTTTGAATCATGCTGCACTGCAAGCTGATCAGTTTCGGCACATCCAGATATATTCACCAGAGACTAGGTGGGCTCTTCCAGTCCCAAACTTTAATTCATGGCATGAACATGATGATTCTCCGGAGAGCTTTAATGGGATCGGCCAGCTTGATAGAGGTCATGAAGAGGTGCTTTCAAGTCCATCAGAGACTGAAAATCAGGATATGGATTGGCAAGTTGCACAAGGACTTGCAGTGACAAGAACCGTCGGGACATGTACTACTCAAGCCTCACAACAAAAACCTTTTAGAGGAGGGAATGCATAAAAAGAATGGTTTCACTTACTCTTCTCTAAATGATGAGGATTATCCCGAAGACAGGACCTTCTTTGAAACCCGCCACCAGACAAACTTGTCTGCTTCATGCAGCCGCCTTGCTGCTTCGCTGCCGTTTCCTGCTGTCACTACATTGCCCACGACCATGTCACCTTCTTCATGTGAAAGTATCTCCCCTTTCAAACTCCCTTGAACTGTCTCTATGTGGACCCTCTATCACTAACATGCGCTTCTCACTCATGCAGATTTACCGCTTAACTGCAGCAGTCCATCATTGCTTCTCCAACAAACACCATCCTCCCAGTATATGAAGGTCCTTTCCCTCGCCCATTGCTACGCTTTATTTTTTGATGATTAGGCGCTGTTTTAGGGTGCGATTAATGTGGATTGGTTTGGGTAGATCGGATATCAGGAAGAAACCTGCTAGTCCATTTGAAAACAAAAAGAAACCGGCTAGTCGACCTCCTGTGAGATTCTGACTGTTCTTTTAGGTTTCTTCCTTCTTGCCTAAAATTAATGACACGTATGGGCTTTATAGTCATCCCCTAACGTGAGGTAACTAATTGTCTTGATTTATTCTTCCTAAGAACCAGGTAACTAAAGATGCTAACAAGCTAACCGGCTAATGCTTATCTTCTATCCATGATGTGATCTTGCTGCCTTGCCATGTGCTGGCTGTGACGCCGAACTGGCCCAGGGCCATGCCACAACAGCGATCTAGTAGTCATGCTGTTCAACATAGGGCCCTGCCTCTAATGTGGTTGTACTATGATTAATTGTTAATGAGAAATGGATCAGTAGCTAAGCAGCACTTGGGTGTTTTGTGCCATCACAACACATGATTGTTTTAGCCACCTGTGCTGAGTGTTTGAGGAAACACAAATACTATTTCTGTTTTTTAATTGATGACGCCCAAGCTCCAATTTGAGCTAATGGGCGTCATCAATAAAAGAATGGAGGGAGTAGTGTGTTTTTGGATCAATTGACACCTAAAGTTTAGCCGAGAAAAATTCAAGCGTTTTTAGGCTTCCAACACATGAATTTTTCAACAGAACTCCAGTTACAGTTAGACACATATTAC